>CAIGRL010303770.1:0-19392 GCA_903798325.1 Fraxinus xanthoxyloides
CTATTCATTATTAATCATACATTTTGTGGAATTCACTATTATTTTATCTTTATAAATTTGCCAAGCAGAGGTGTCAGACACCATCCTAAATTTTTTTATTGAAATTTGAAAATTTAATTTCTTTCCTTTTGTTACAAATGTATACAGTTTTCATAAGTTTTCATATTAAATTAATCAAAATTCAGCCTGAAAAGGAAAAGAAAAGAAATATTATGCTAGTGTTTGACACCCATTTTAATGGGAATAAAAAATTTGGAATAGTAATTAGTAGGAGAATGTGCGTTGAAAAAGTGATGAAAAATTTTAAATTTGTATGTAATATTATTTTATTTGAAGAATGTGTGGTTGAAATGAAGAAATAAAAAGAAAAAAAGAGAAATAGAATGGATGCAAAATAGGGCACAGTTTTGGGGTCAAATTTCATGTCTTTATAAAATAGTACCGCTGGCTGCAGCCACTGCAACCTAGTTTTATTTTGATTTTAATACAATTTTTTTATTCGATTACACATATTTTAAAAAAAATAATATTATACATAAATTTAAATTTTTTACTTTTTTAATCACACGCTTTTAAAAAAATTACTATTTCAAAATATATTTTTTTCTAAAACTACATTAAATGGAACCCAAGGACTTTGACTAATCGTGGTGCGCTCTCTCTCTCTACTCTCCGTGTGTGTGTAGAAATGTTACTAATGTGATTTAGGGTGTACATAAGTTTTTAGACCCTCTCACATGAAGGGAGATATACACCGTTATATCTATAATCATGCTATAAGTACAGGTTTTTATGATAGAAAATTTTGACAAATAACACTTGACGTGATATCATTGGAGGAAGATGAAAAAAAAACAGACCAATCGTGTTCGACCACGTCAGTATCAATATCAATTCTATTGAAATTTTCACGAACATGAAGCTTGTTGATTTACATATATCTATAGGAGTTCGTAAATTCCTGCACCTATATAGGATAGACACATAAGGGGTGGGCAGGTAGCAAAATCAATTTCTTACTCACGTGCCCTCCGTGAGTAAAATTCAAAATTCTGTAAAAATTTTCTGTATTCGCCGCATTTTTGTATCTATAGATTGTGTATGGGTATGCACACCAGTTAATGAGTCTTGTACTCCACCCGTTTGATAGAATGCCCCACTTATAAGTTTGTATTGGAGTCCTCTAAATTGCCCTGAGAGTTCAGTTAGATTCTTCAGCCAATCGTTCAAGTACAGTTGATGAATTCCTTTTAATATTTATCTTATTTGCTGATTGAATAGTTACCAATAGAGAGATACCTGCTTCAGCGGCAAACAGGGTGCTGCTTCTGGTTAGTGATTAATTTTCCTTTAGAAAAGTTTATGTGTTTTCGTGGGTAGCTCCAGTGCGTAGCAGTGTGCGGTTTTTTGGTCGTTTTAGTAATGAAAGTGGACGTCTCACCCTCGCTAGTCTTGGTATAAAGAATGAAATTGAAATTGTAAGTGGGAATGAGAAACATAAACTGAATGAAGGGGTTTCCACCATTGCAGTCCCTAGAAGAAGAGAAATAAAGGTTAATATTAGTGGGATTAAGGATGTAAGGAAGAAAGAGACAGTTGAAGTAAAGGCATTGGTCCCCTTTGCTGCCAAATCTTTTTCTGAGCTTGGGCTCCCGCCATTATTAGTTGAGAGGTTAGAGAGGGAAGGCTACGAAGTACCCACAGATGTTCAGGCTGCAGCCATTCCCCCAATTCTTAAGAATAACGATGTTGTGCTTCAATCCTACACGGGGTCCAGGAAAACGTTGGCGTATCTTCTTCCTATACTCTCAGGTGCGATCACTTAAGAAGGATGATTAGAGACAAGATGGACATAGAAGCTGTGATTGTGGAACCTTCAAGGGAGCTTGGAATGCAGATTGTCAGGGAAGTTGAGAGAAGCTTCTTGGACCTGAAGATAAGAGATTGGTGCAACAACTCGGAGAAGATACGCCAAGCTCTTAAAAGGAAGAGGCTCTTAAAAAGAACAAGCCATCCATTATCATTGGAACACCTGGGCAGATTGTGGAAATCAGTGCAGGCGGAAAGCTTCATGCCCATAACTGTCAATACTTGGTTCTAGATGAAGTGGATCAACTCCTTGCATTTAGTTTTAGGGAGGATATGCATCATATAATACAGCACGTCGGTAGGAGATCTGGTGCAGGTCTGCCTGAAGCGAATGGTCCTAAAACTAGGCGAGCTGATCGTCAGACTATCATGGTGTCTGCAACGGGGCCATTTTCAGTGATTAGGGCAGCTAGGAGTTGGGGGTGTGATCCACTTCTTGTCCAAGCCAAAAATGTTATTCCACTTGAATCTGTTGCTCCCCGTGCACCTGTTAAATCTGTTAGGATTTTCTTCTGATTCCAATCTAGGCACAAATTTACAGACTCAAGCTCCAATGAGCCTACCACCTTCTTTGAACCACTATTACTCTGTTACGAGGATACAACACAAAGTGGATACAGTAATAAAATGTGTATATGCAGTTGACGCCAAATGTGCGTTAGCTTTCATGAACCACTCCAAACAACTAAAAGATGCTGTATGCAAGTTGGAGGCTTGTGGGATGAAAGCTGCAGAGCTACATGGAGAATTTAGTAAGCTTTCTAGATCATCCATCTTAAAGAAATACAGAAATTTGGAAGTGAGGGTGTTAGTGACGAATGAGCTTTCTGCTAGAAGATTGGGTATACCAGAATGTGATCTTGTAGTTAATCTGGAATTACCCACTGACTCAATTCATTATGCACATCGAGCCGGCAAAACTGGTCGTCTTGGCAGGAGAGGTATTGTGGTCACCATATGTGAGGATCCACGAGTCTTCGTCATTAAGAAGCTACAGAAGCAGCTTGAGATCTGTTTTGAGGCTTGTGAGTTTACAGAGGAGAAACTTGTTGTGAGTGAAGAATAGAAGACATAGAGGCCTTGAGGTAGTTATACATTATCTGAATTTCTGAAAAATCTTATGTGATGGATGCTTTATCAGGTTTCTGTATTCCATTTTTTCACTAGAAAACACTGTTGTACTAGCAGCATATCAAGTGCAATTCCATTTTAAGTGATTGTCATGTCGAACTCTGACTTTTTGCCATAAGATTTGAGATTCTTTAATATGATGGTGTACTTAAAATTGTTCTTGAACTATCCTATGACTAGTGTCACGTGGGACGTGGCTATTGGAGATCATATTTTCACGTGCACTTCGGAGGTTAATATTGCTGTAACGATTATCTATGCTTTATTCTTAAACGAAGATGCTATAAATACTTTTCCAGTAGTATTAAGGGAAAGTGGAACAGTAGTGGTGATGATGATGATGAGCCATTTATTGCATGCGTTATATTTTCCACATATGCATAGCATCATGGTTGTCCAGGTAAGAGTTAACGTTGCATATATGCATGGAATCTAGCTGAGGGAGAGCTCCATGTTTGCATATTTGTTTTGTCTTACTCTAGGAGGTACACAAAATTAAAGTATTATTGTAACTTTGTAAGAACTGGATATTCCCTTTCTTTCCGAAGCAGAAAGGTGGTACAGGAATTTCCATCTGATAAGAAGCTATTATATAATTAGAGATGTGAGCTGCATGTTTGTTACTTGTTAAATGACACTAATAACTCACTGCCCTTACTCTTATATTTTCCACATGCATGGAGGAAAGGAAAAAAGAAGAAGCGGTTAAGGTTCGATGCAAGACAGGTATTTTGCATAGGAACTTTTTTATGTTCTTCAGCTAAAACATGGAGGTAAGAAATTCCTGATTGGCCAGCCATAAGCATTGTATTAGTATTATTTTTGACATTCTTCGAGCGAGAACATATTGATGCTCGTAACCAGATATCAATGTCTTTCCTGCTTCAAAGGAGAAAGAGAAATGTATGGCAAATCCTTTTCTTGGTACAGTTTATGAAAGCTGTTTGACACTCTGCCTGATGAATATCACCATATGATCCTCGTACAGATCTTATAGCCTGATAGGAGTGCACTAGTTGCAATGACTAGGAATAGAGCAAATGACATGCATACGGAGACAGTAGCTGTTTTCCATAGTGATGTCCTGTGGTCCATTTGTTGGATGACCAGCACAGCAACAGAAGAAGATGAAATGAGGAGGTAACCTGCAAACTATATATGGTGGCGATAAATAGAGATCCTTTACTGTGAACAAAAGGGAAAAATGTAAGATATTATGGAGCAAATCTGTGGTGTCTATCAGTTGGAAGGTGCTATCAATATTTGTTCTTGTGACTTCCCGCTTTCCTTTATTTTCTTTTTCCTTTCGGAATCCCCTTTTGGTTTCTTAACTCATTTTCTTTCCTATTCTCTTTTTGGGAGGGGCGGGGGTAGAGGAGAGGCATGTGGGCGATAGGATTGAAGATGGATGTGAATTTGTCCAGTAATAATGGGGAGCTCTTATGGCATTCTGGTATAGGAGCCAACTTTGGCTTATGAGCTCAATATTTACGTGCATTGTTGACTTCCTTTGCATTAACTATTGATATATAAAAGAAAACATGCAGGGATAAACCATAAATGTATACAACACGGTGTGCATAGGATCAAACTCCCTTGGATATGCTGCTGTGACTCTTGTTTTGTGATTATTTTTGTATGACCATCATCATAAACTTGAAATATGTGGTCAATCGGACACGATGGTGTCACATTGTTAAGGTTGGAAATTCTACACCCCAAATAGGTTGTTCCTGAAAGTCCAAAACGTCTTTCTAACTCCATCAAATAATAACTGTGAATAACTCTTATCCTTTCTTTGTTATTTCCACTGATCGTAAGTCACCTTCTAAAGTCTTGTGCAAGCATACAAGTAAGAAAATTGAACCAACTAAAAAAAGGAGGTCATTATGGGAAGTCCAATCACCTGATCAAAAATGAAGCTGATATAGTCCGATACCATGTCGGAGATGAACACGCCTCTGTGGGCAATGTCACAGATTCCTTTAAAGAGCTGATAGGCTGCATAAAGGAATATCAAAATGTTCACAACGAAGCAGTACCTGCACAGATTTAAAAAGAAGAATTTCTTTTAAGATTTGCCTCTTGATAAAATTCTAGTTAAGCGTAAGTCTTTTTCTTATTCAGTATGTTAAAACTTCCAGCATAATCAGATGAGTGCCTATTTATTTGCCATCAGTATCTATTGATTGTTTACGACTCAAGGTTTATCATTGATGGCTTTCAAAATAATTACAGATGCTTACAGTAATTTTGTGTTATCGTAGAAGCTTGCAGGTGATGGGGCAGCTAGTGAGAGAGCGGAGCCAAAGGAAAATGCGAGCGCCAGTAACCGGAGGAAAAGATTGGCAGCCTGAAATGGTGTTTGAGAGCTCCATCGAGTTGCTGCAACGGAAAATGAGAATGGCGGCACATGTAGCTCCACCGGAGAGTAAGATGGAATAGGGGAAACACTAGATATTGATCCACAAGTAATCTCTGTATCATTTCTTTCTTTCATATCGGTTCCTCTGTAACTGCTTTCTTAAATGAAATTCTGCTCACTTTCAAAACTAGCTTCTTGTGAGTTAGTGTTGGTTTTACTTAACAATTTGCAGTCAATGATTCTTGCATAGAAAAATGACAATTAGTTTTTCTTCTTCAATTATAATTGGTTTGGGGTGGGTTTTTGGATTGTTATATGTGACTTGAGCATGCTTCAAGTCAGTTTATGAATTTCAAATGTCAACAAATTTTTAGAATAACTTCCTGGGGTCCAGTATTAAGGTTAAAACAATTCCAAATTGGATTGAACTTTTAATATTAAATTGTAATTTACGTTAGACGTGACATCGACTGACAATTAATTAGGCATTTTTGGCCTAACGATGTTGAATTTAAAGAGTATTAGGTGAATTCATTAACAATTATATGAATATTTCGGACCATTTGCAATATACTTTGAGCAACTTGCTGAAAGCACTTCATAATCAACATTATGAAATTAAACAACGATGTCGTTCTACAAAAACAGGACGACGTAACATAACACAATATAAAAGCAATGCTATAATATTATTTCTCATAATCATACATTTATGAGGCCCGTGTTCCTGTGGAAAATGTGTGTGGCCTCCTCAGAATTTGGGTCGCGGTTGGCACTACGGTTACTAGATAGAATTAAACTTGTTTGTTAAAAGAGTTTTGATACTCTTTTCGATATCCACTCACGTGAGAATGGGACTCGTGTGCAATAAAAATAAATTAAAAAATGTCAGCCCCACATGAGGGGGTTACATATCAGGCATAAATGAACACGATCCATATCAGATATGAAAATGCAAAATCCAATCTTTAAAAGAGTTTCAAATAAACTCCTTTCAACACAATCCAAAACACAACTCTAATTTTAGAATCGATAAATTTGAGTCATCAAATTCAGGATATGATTTTTAAGTCGACTATTTTAGGGGTCGAATATCGGCCCAAGCATAACTACTAGAACACAAGCTTTCAAGGCTTGGATTGGTAACCCCATGGATTCTGGCTTGCCCACTTCCATTGGTCCCTGCTCATTTCATCTATACCATATTTTGCCCTGAAAGTTGAAACACAAATTTCACAATGAAACCCACCCCAAAAAATGAACAAATAGAGAATATAATGCGCAAACTTACTTCCAACCGAGCTCTTTCTCGGCTTTCTCTGTTGAAGCATAAACTTCAGTGGCATCTCCCGGCCTTCTTGGACACAGTTTAACTGGGATTTTCTGTAAGAGAAGAAATAAGCACATAACTGATATGTGTATGCGTGTACATGGCTTCTTCTCATGAGTAAGGGATAGAGAATCACCTTGCCAGAGGCCTTTTCGAAAGCAGCTACCATTTCAAGGACAGATGTGCCACGTCCAGTCCCAAGATTGTATGCAACACAACCTTTAATGAAATATATTCATTAGTAGAGTAATCTGACACAATATTATCATAAAATCACTAAAGAGGTGAAAACGAAGAATCTAATCACCTATATCCTTGCGTTCTAGGAGCTTCTGAAGTGCAACGACATGACCATCTGCTAAATCCATAACATGGATGTAGTCTCGGATCTGTTCAAGAAGAAATCATCAAAGCATGCTCGAATGAACATACCACATTTGCAATCATGTCACAGACTTTCCATGATTACTTCAAAGTGTCCAAGGGTTAACTCGGCAGGGGCTTTGCCCCTTGTAGAAGAGCTTCCTGAGGAGGAATCCATCTTGGGCTAGCTTTTCCTAAAAATTCTTCTAGCCAAACATAACACTTCTAGAAAATTAACCAAACAAATCCAAAAGCAACTTCTTAGTGTCAGAAGTAGCTTTTAGCTTTTCAAAAGTCCTTGCAAACGGGCCCTAGATGGACACCCCCTTTGGCGAGAGTGTTTGTTTGTGTTTGGCCATTCTAATACTTATTTATGTAAATTTCTAATTCTCATGATTCTAATCCAAGGATCACTGATCTATCTTCAGCTATCTAAAGTTAAAACTTTTCTTCGATGCATACTTCAAAGCACAGTGATAGTTACAATATATCAACAAAAGCTGAATATGTTGGAACTCCTAAATCACTCAGGATGGAGATTAATAAGGCAGGAAAAGATTTCTTGTAGTGCACATATAAAGAATTAATCAATAATAACAAGTCGAGCCTACATACCGCACTACCATCGCGTGTGGGATAATCATGTCCGTAAACATTTAACTCCGGTAATCTGCCAACAGCTACTTGCTGTATATAAGGCATAAGATTATTGGGAATTCCCTTTGGATCTTCTCCAATCATACCACTCTCATGAGCCCCAACAGGGTTGAAATATCTGAGCAAAATGATTCTCCATTCTGGATCCGCCCTATGAATATCCCGAGCTACATCTTCAAGAACCAGCTATGTAAATGAGAAAAAAAAGGGTAAACAAAAATAAGAACGGGTACCATTCGAACGAGTAAACTCAATAACAACAACAAACTTCATCCTGCTTAGTTCATTGCTAGATGTACTCGAAGGTATTTTGAACTAGCAAACTCAATAATGCTTACTCCCCTCTTAAACAAAATAGATGATTACAAATGTTATTGATCTAGAATAAGAAAATGATTGTTATTAATGACAAACCTTTGTTCGACCGTATGGATTCATAGCCTTCAATTGAAAATCCTCCACGCACGGAATTTTATCGGGTTGACCATACACCGTTGCAGAGGACGAGAAAACCAACTAGGCACCAAAAACAATCAGATTCCAATAGAGTCACCAGAAGAGCAAATACATGAAACTAGGAAGTGGTTAGAATACCGACATGTAAGTAGAAGGCACACCTTCTTACAGTTATATTTATCCATTATTGTGTATAAATTGATTGATCCAATCAAATTATTGTCGAAATATCGAAAAGGATAAGCGACACTTTCACCAACAGCTTTTAGCCCAGCAAAATGAATCACAGCATCAAACCTATTACATTTTGCATTACAAAATCAAAACAATATATATATATATATATATAAAGGGAATAGATACAAATCACATTCAAGAACCAGAACAATCACACGTACTTATTTTCAGAAAACAACTTCTCCAAATCATGCTTATTTCTGATATCACCCTGCAGCCAAGAAAATAATTGAAAAAATTCAGAACCAACGAAGCCCTGGGATATAGGGTCGAATGCCATAAAATGTTTAGCCTTCCCTCACTGATCATCAATCGATTTTTAGATGAGATTAACAAGTGGTACTAAAGATAGGGTCATTGTTTGAACCACAAAAGCGTCATCTTCAAAGGGAGGTCACGACGGTGGTCGAATTTAGCCTTGCAGAGGTTTTTAAATGATATGGTTAAAGTCTGATCCTAACAAATTCACGCCCCAAATTTTGAAATCTAGACTTTATTTCAAGAATTGGCTAGACCCTCCAATTTCACAAGATAACCAAAGAAATAATATCAAGATAAAAGCATTATACCAAATGAAAATCCAGATTCTGAGACAATTGAGGTCCAACCAACTTTCTGACTCTATGAACAGCCTCTTCCACTGAGTTTCCAAGGTTGTCAATTATCGAAACCTTAAACCCTCCTTTCAAAAGCTGCACTACAGTGTGTGTCCCTATGAATCCAGCACCGCCAGTCACCAAAATCCTCTCTCTCCTAGAACCAGCCATTGTTAACAAATAAGATCACAGAGAAAAAGCCCACTTATACAAGAAAATCTTCAAGTTTTATATGGAAAAAATTGATTATATACAAGGGTTGTACGAGGATGTGTCTGTGATAAATAAGGAGAGAGTTTGAGCAAATCAAGGACTCTTGTGCAGATAAAAAGATGACGTACAAAGGGATTTCAATTATGGAATGTTTGGCGGGCAATGCAGTTAGGTACGGCCAATTATGTTGGGAAGTGAACCTTTTCGCTTTTGATTTGTGAATGACCCTTGGAAACATTTCTTGACTTGGACGATGGTATAACTGGGAGTTCCATTTTGATTTCGAGACCTCTAAGCAACCTCGTAACTGAAAATTAGTTGGACTATTGGCGTAGCAGTGACTTATTCCATGTTTGATACACATTAAAAATTTCATTCTCATTCATATACTTATTTTCAACCACATATTTTTTAATAAAATAATATTTTCCATCATTTCAATAACTTTTTCTTCTTTTTCAACCACACATTCTTCATCAATCTACAATTCCAAAATACATTCTTACAAAATAACGCGGCTCCAACACAGCCTTAATTCATAGACACGTGAAGTGATTTGATACTCATATTCAATCACACATATAAAGAATAAAATATTTTATAAATATATTCAAAATCTTTCGCTACTTTTTGATCAAACGTTCTCCAAAAAATTACTATTTAAAACTTAATTTTCGAAAACAATTGCTAGATTAGGTAAGAATTATTAACTGTTTTTAGAAGATAATATATCTGTATTTAAATTTTGTTGTTATTTATTTAATCAAATTATGCATGTTGAAGACAAGTAAATGAATTATTAATCTACTAAAGAAACATGCTGAATGTAGATAAATCATATCCTTTATTAGCATTTACGTCTCCACCTTTTTAATCGAACGTTGTTATCAAATCATATTTCACAACCAAAAAAGAGAAACATCTTTTTACAATCAGAAAATCATTGTCACAACCTATAATATAATATATTTTTTTCCTTATCTTCTAAGTTTCTCATTGTGATAAGACTAATAATTGAGGCCAAATAGATACGAGTTTTTTTTGTTAATTGTAACGTTCGATTTATCGAGCCAAATGTGCTAATCTGATATTGTTCCTAAATAAAATTGAAAAAATGAAATGATTTCATCAATTGCAAAAAATAAAAAGAAAATAAGTTTACATAGTGAGTATTTAGTTTAATTGACGATGGAAGAGTTTGGATACACATTTTTTTCAAGAAATCCCAACTGTTCATCAGGATAAGCACCAAAAGCTCATATTTGAAAACTGGATAAGAACGTTGAATTTATAGAATGGATAATCATTCATTAAATATTCTTATCTGGAAAATATACTTTTTTTTAATTAAAAAATTAAATTCCACATTGCCCAAACGGATCTCATAAAGCTTAAGAGGATAAAGTTGCACAAGTCGAGATCCACTGTCAATCTTGAATTTTAGCACTTCACTATAATTTTGAGACTTGAGAAATAGCATCAACTCAATATCCAAAATGAAAATGATCAAGAATAACAATTTTGCGTTTCTAGTATCAACATGTCCACCATATTTCTTTTTTATTCAGATAATCCAAATCCTTTTGAAAATGACAGTTATCAATTTAATAGGCTATGTTTCTTGTTATTATCTAACTACAATCAAAACGCTAACACGAACACATTTCACGGCTGTCCTAACAAGAATTACAAAATTCATGTACAAGTTCAACCTTTCCTACTAAAATCCTCAAAATTTAGCCTCAAAGAGCAAAAACTCTATCCTCTTAAGCTCATTACTTATAAAATGAAGTATACGAGAATTTCATTAGGATGCTATCACCAAAGTCATATCAGTAGGAAAAAAAACAACCCGAACCCAGAATTTCCTGCTTTCTTATCCTTCATAGGCCTCATTCAACCCGGCAAGTTCATACAGTCTCCCTTGTGCCAGTTTGAGGAATAAAGCACAGCATCTGTATAATTCCTATTGATATACAACTGGAATCTGCATTTTCCTATATGTATTTGCACCACCTGAACAACAAAAATAGCAGGCACATTATGCGGTTGTATTATAAATAAAAGCGGACTATTCCTGTCAAAATTGAACAAAATACTCCAAAGTTTTTTAATGGCCGGGATGAATACCAGTTCATACGTATATTCTCAGTGATATCATGGATTTCATGTCTATATTTCTCTCAATATCTAAAATGTATTTGGGAATATCACATGTTGTAATACAATATCAAAAGAACAGGTCACTAAAGAAAAGCATCACCAGTAAGCTAGATGAGCATGTTGGCATAAATGTGAAAGGAAGAGGCAAACTAAGTCGTGCAATAGAACACAAAGTGATTGATTGATGCACCAAAAAAAAAAAAGATACAACACGTGAAGATACTCCATATTAGTTTTAGACAACCACAAGAGAGCCTACCTAACAGCTATCTCTTTGTCCCAGCTTTCAAGCTATACTTGCAAGTCTCAACCTTGAAGCACTAACCAATAATTGCATGATATACACAATTCTTATCTAAACTAGAATCATGATGCTAAGAAAAATATTTGCTCTCAACACAACAAAATGATGGTCCAAAAAAATGGCGATTTCTATATGAAGAGAGGGTTTTGACAAGTCTTGCTTCAGTATTCTAAGAGAATAGAGGGATCATTTTCCTCCATTAATTTTTTTCTTCTATTTTCGTTGTAACCAAATGAGAGTGTAAACTTTCCCTTCATTTCTGCAGTCCAAACACAGGGTTCATCTTTCTATGTTTCCTCGTCATGGACTGACATAACGATAGCCAAACTCTCGAGTATCTGTCAAGTGTCCACTATTCTTTTAAGAATATGTTTAAAGTCTCGAGCTCAAATATATGAATTCTCTGATGTTATTGACAAGCACTAATAATACAGTGACAACATGATTTGACACGCATCGTTATATCGAAATTTTGTGAGTTAAATTAGTAGTTCTACATGGTGAAAGACCTCTTTTTTGTTAGAATAATTCCAGAGTTGAGGACAAACATGAGACATGGAACTTTGTGGGGAAATAAATAGACATGGAACTTTCTCAATGAGATTAATGAATGACACGACTGAGTGAATATACAATAAAGGGAAAGCATTTTCTTAATACCTTCACAAACACGTCCTTTGGTTTTTGGCAGATCTTACAGAAGAACGTGCACATATATCAAGTAAAATTATAAATATCCATAGACTAATTGAGCTGTTGAACATGTGGTAACACTCAAACGATATACTAGCAAACTTAGGCCGCATACGGAGTAACAGTTCGTTTCCAATTTTCTCGAGAAAAATAATATCTTGTATGTTGAAATTGCACAAATGCCACACAGTTGAATGTTAATATAGGTCTTGAATATAAAATATCAGAAAGCTGAGACTGTTACCAGCTAAATAAATAAAGCTTCTTTGGAAAAACAGAGGATATGATTTAATAGTTCTGGAAGATTCATCTTGTAAATTTTCTTGACAAATGAGGAAAAAATTAAAGCAGCCTGCATTTTAGCTATAATGTCTCTCAACTTAAGCAGAGAAGGCCTAATATATGATTATGTGCTGGCGGACTAAAATTACTTAGACATGAACTTATTAGAATACAACACTCAAAAAGTTTTGGATGCCCCAATATTTAATCAATTATAGGATACTTATACGATAATTTGATTCAAGTTGTGAAACAGATTAATTTCAGATTAGAGTTCAAAAGGTTCAGCAGTGAAACTACAAACAAAAAGTTCCATTTCAGAATACAAACTCACCACTGAAAAGTTCCCGGAGTCTACTCAATTTGCACCAAGCATGAACTCTAATTACATGGTCGAAGAACTTGGAGTACACCTAACAATGGTTGGATCCGACTCCTGATCAAATGCATACTCCAGACGTCTTCCCAGGTTTAGTCCAGCTACAGATGTAGAAACATCGGAAAGTAAACCACCCTTCACTCCTACGAAGTCTGCACCTTTAGTATATTTGCTGTTAGGAGGAGATGAAATTGTATGAATAGGTGTGATAACGGCAAGGTAATTTTTTGCATATTCAGCTTGTCTACAAAATTTTCTTTTTATAATTGAAGGAGTGTTTTTGTAACTCATCGCTGAGTTTCTTAACAAAGACTCAGGACTACTCTCATTACTAGAGATACTTAATGAAAGATAAGGGGAAGAGGAAGGAACTAGCTGATGGCTAACATGCTTAGCACTCCCCTCATTTGACATGGAAACATCTAAATCATACATTTGAGGAGGCTCATAATACAAGAAACTGTATTCCTTGTTATCCACAGGAGGAGGTGTTTGGTAGTGTGTGTTTCTTTCGCCAGATTTAAGATTCTCATCATTTAACCCCGACAAAGACAAGCTTAATGAGGTACCAACAGGTGAGCTATCAAATCTCTCATCTGTTAGACATGGACCATACTTGGGCCTTTTAGGAGACTCGAACATTCTGTCAGATGTAAAATCTGTTTTGTTTCGATAGAAAGCATTCATGGTAACATTTGATGAGTTGGTGAACCAAGGGGACCTGGCATGATTAGCACTGCCTATGTGCTGTTTACGAATCCCATCACTTGTAACACTTCCAGTTCCAACAAACTGATTTCCAGTTAGGGAATTTATCACATTATTTGATCCTTCCTCTGGAGATGCACAATTTCCCAGTAAACTAGGTTTCAGGTAATCTGAATGATCCTTAGATATACTATTATTTCCAAGGGATAAAACTGTTGAACATGCACCATCAAGATTCAACAAAACCCTTTTATGACCAAGGCAGACTGTTTCACCAAAGTTTTGGTGCCCAGCTGTATAATCTTGGCACCCTGGTTTTTTCTCATCATTGGAGGAATCAGGAGATGTACTTCCCTTCAAATCCAGTGCAGAGAGATGAGGCTTATTTAAATCCAGCCTCTTCTTCACCGAGCAATTCCAGTGATTTTTAATTGCATTATCAGTCCTATAAATGTCAAAGACAAGGAAAGGAATAGAATTAAGTAAATACATGTCAAAAGATAATAGCAGTTTGATCAATAAACAGTGACCTTAACACTAGAATATATATACCTATTACTAGTCATTAATTATGACACGAATGAAAAGAAATAATCTTCCGTTCCTCTTAGAACGTCCATTTTTTTATTTTTTTTCATTTAATACCCAAAAAAATGAAGAAAAAGGAATGAGCAAGAGGAAGAAAAGCAAGTAAACTAAGTTTAGGCTGCATAATATAATAGATTAAGCTTAACAACGAAGTCCTAAATGGCTTATGGAAATGTAAATCTTTCACAAGATTAATCTGATATGTTATGCTTGTGAACTAGCTGGAAATACTAAAAAATGTGTCGCATTAAAATGAAACAATAAAATAGATACCTTCCAGGTATAAACCTTGCAATTTCTGCCCATTTATTTCCATATAATTGATGGTAATAGGCTAGAATGGAGGATTCCTCTTCAGTCCATGCATCTTTTTTTACAGCTGGATCCAGATGATTGTGCCACCTGTGGATCATGTGCAACAATAGAACTTCAGAATATAGGCCGATCTCAAAATAAGATATCAGAGGTTCGGCCACATCATCTAGTTGAGTACAACTCTTTCTTTATTATGAAGAAAAGAGTGCAAATTTTCCAAGAAGAATAAATAGAATCCAATCTTATGCTCTCCTCATACAAGAGTACCATACCCAGTCAGAAATGCACAGGTACAAACATAAACTTCGAAACTATTTATCAGAGTATAATAACAGCAACAGTGCAAAAACAAGCACTTATAGCGTCAAATTAAGCAACGAAAACTGACCTATTGACAAAGATAGAATAAACATTTTTTTTCAATTGCCACCATTTCATGCAAGTACACATCAATACAACACAAAAATCAATGCCCTTCATCTCTTGACGAAATATGCATGTCAGAAAATGTTTTTTAGGAGTTATTTTATAATTTAAGCTCTAGAAACTTGAAGGACAATGACATACAGAATTCAGTTTTGCACTGCTGTGAACAGGAAAACGAGAGGAAAACATAAATTAAATGTGAACTATTTATTAAAAAAAAAATCCTGCCTCAAAGCATGTCTCTCATATTTCTTCAAATATAAGAAACTCAAACTATCATTATCAATGAGGTCAAACCTATCAATCAAGTGAAGTAACATCAGAAAAAATTATCACAGCATGATAATCTCATTTCAACATCTATGCAAAGAAAGAAAAAACCTCTGATTTGCCAGAACGTTAATGCAAGCAGGTCCATTATTTTTATGAACAACTGTGAGGTGGTCCTCACTTTACTAGATCATACACAATCATTAATCTATCCTTCGTGCCATTAACAGAAAATACATATAACCTAACCTTTCCCGGCACTGCTTGCCGATACGACCTGGTAAAGACTTTGCAATAACAGACCATTTCCTACAGCCATACTTCCCGACTAACTCAATAATACTATCGTCCTCCTGAATTTCACACAAGGAACATGGATTATATATCAATGATAACATCTTCACTATCATTACTAAGTAACCAAAGATTCTGTGGAAAAGAATAAAGAACCTCCTTCGTCCAAGGGCCTTTCACAACTTCTGGATTAAGAACCTTCTGCCAACGGTGCAAGCACTGAACATCAGTCCTTCCAGATATGTATTCAGCTGCTCAACAGAAAAATTAATTAATCAATAATCAGGAATTGAGGGCAGCAGGGATTTGAAGACATGCTCGACTACCCATCACAGACTAAAGATTAATAATAATCATCTCATGCCAGTAGAATTGTTCACAAGAAGCAGTCTTTCAGATATCATCCGAACAGTCTCGTAACAACCATCAAATTCAGATGTCAATGAAAATGGAATGCAAAACCACTAATGCAGGACCAGGATAGTTTTAAATAAAAGTTTGCTGTATAAAAGAAAGTCTGCTATATGCAATCGAGAAGCGAGATGCAAAATCACCTATTTTTTTCCAGTTCCTCCCATTGAACCTCTGTACCACTTCCATCAGCAAGTTATCCTGTCAACAGCAGTGAAGGATGTTAGTTGCAGAAACGTAGCAACAGATCAATTGCAAACTATGGGAACTGGAACCAAAAACAAAAAAATTTGTAGACGTTCGTTTCATTCTCCATATTGTTTCAAATTTTCTTTTCCTCTCCTTTTTATTGCCAAATTCACTTTACAACCTAAATAATGATATCAAAACCAGAAAGAGTAACTCATTATGGTAAACCAACATTGCATTACAGTCAAGGTTGGAACTAGACCTCTTCTTCTGTCCATCCTGCCTGTGATGTGCGTCGTGTTCGACCAGAACTTCTGTGACAACTGAACCTGTATGTGAAAAACAAGTAAAGAAAGCATAATATGTTAAAGTTGATGTACATAGATTAAGCATACATGTTTGTCACGCGTTAAAAGGCAAGCAACTATAAAGCATCCCCAATATCACCCATCTCAAAGATTTGTTTACTTTATACTTCTGCGATACATGAAACATTAAGAAAAAGTCTAATTATAGACCATCATTCACATGATTTCCACATATTGAAGTTTGACAACAGACAATAGCGCTACACAATTTTGCATTTATCGGTTGGGATAAAAAAGACCAATCAAATTGTTCCAAGACATTTAGCCCACATTTGGCACATGTTCATAATTGATGAAACCATTTTTTATCCAAACATTTGGTGAGACACACAAGAGGTACCCACTTATCCACCACGCATTCCTATCTATTTATCATTTAAACTGTTTATAAGCAATTCCCAAACATGTGAATTGACTCAATGAAGGTAAATATTTTCTATCCATTAACTGAAAAGAAAGATGATAGAATAAAGTCAGCTAAATATACATTCGGCTACAAAAGAACCAACTCAAACTCGGGCATTTACTTAATATAAAACACAGGTTTACAACAATTATTTAACCTCATACCCAGAATCAACGGAAGATCTCAGAGTGACAGTTTCACAACTGCTATCGGAAACTGAAGAACAAGTAGCAGTTGCAACTTTTTTTGTTAAATCCAGTGTAAATTCATCGTCTTTGACTTGGACCATGATTTCTGCACCTACTGCAGTAACTAATCAATACAGACAAAAATCTTGATAAGAAATTAGAATAATCAAGTTAACTCATGTTTATAAGACCAATTTCGGGGGGAAAATAAATTTGATTTGACATGAACGCGGAGAAGATTATGGCGCAGAATTACAATTTGAAAAAAAAAAAAAATTCCACATTTTCTCAGCTCTAAAACACTAAAACCATTACCAAACCAATTATTATATCTATTTGCATAAGCAATTGATTAAAAACAAGTTCTCACAAACAAAGAAAACACGTAAAGGAACCAATTACAAACATTTGCAAAAAGGAACCTCAAAGCCCAAAATTAATCAATCAAACAACAGATTGAGACTTTTCATTTCATCTTTGATATAGATGAATCTTTATTACAGCATTCCCATTTTTCATCTATGAATTTATTATGGCTACCGTAATACGATTAGTAAAATACATAACCACACACACATAGCAAAATCCATAATCAAATACACACAGAAACCAACCTTAATTCTGCTAGGCAAAAGATTAACAAAATCGAATTAATAAACAACAAACCTAAGAAACGAGCCAACCATTAACTATATATACACTTCAATCTTCATTCACTCTTAACCTGTAACAGTCGATTAAATATAAAACAAGTGAAAATCTATAAATACACAAAATAACAAATGTATAGATACAGAAAGGAATCAAAGTAACGTACGTACCTTATGGAGTTTGGGGTTTTAACAGCGGAACTGTAGAGAGAGAGAGTGACGCGTAGTAGTAGCGGGAGAGTCCATTTATGAATGGACGGTCGGTTTGAATTTATTTTATATGAGGGAAAATCGAGAAAACGCTTGCACTAGGCGGGGGAGACTTGGATCATCTGTTGCCGAGATTTGTGCAATCAGATTACGAGTTTGAAGAATCTCTTGTGATTTGATCGTGGGTTATGTAAATGGGGAAATTGCAGTTTTGGTTTTCGTTTATTACTCTAGTAATAAATTGTTCTCGTCATTTATTATTGTTGTTTGAATCGATTTTGAACGGAGAGGATAGCTAAATAGAATTAATCTTCTTTGCCAAAAGAATTTGTCCAGAAAGAACGCCAGAAAATGAGTTGGAGGGAAATGATTGAATAAAAAAGTTGACCGTGTTTTAAACGGTCTAACGATAAAGTATCATATGACATTATGTAAGTTTTAATGCACATATAGCAAGATTGAAATAAATAAGAACGACAGCAGGGTCAAGGTAGCCCTCCCAACCTCATCCCATTAGGGTTTTGAGAAGCGGGGTAATAATTGAAATATTTCGATTTGTTGCCTCGTTTTTCATGTTTACTTATTTTTAAAATATAATTTAACTTTAAAAAAGTTGGGATGAAATCAAGTATGTTGCTATCCGTAATGGACAAATTTTATGCCGTTAGATTTACTTTCTATAGTGGATATCCAAATATTAGAAGTGAGACGAATTTGTAAGATTTTTTTTTTTTCTCCTTCTAGTTTGAACTTGTAAGTGTTACGTGACAACTTAACGGATATTTGGATGATTTACGCATGACTGACTAAGTGTGCGATTGTGTTGAAAAATTAGGGATCAATTTACTCTTTCTTTAAGGATTAGGGACCAACGTGTTACTGATTCAATAGGTTCCAGGGCCAAATGTGCATTTTCCTACCTATTTTAATGTACTCCGAAACAGGGGATTACTCGCTCCTGTACTTTAAAGTTTTAACGGCTAGATTTTATCTGTTATCTTTTTAAAATCTTTATTTTTTTCTAATTTCATCGTATTTTGACTAGGATTGGACAAAACTCCGGAATTCGAACGCGACTGAATCGAATATTCTTTACAAGTTAAATATCCGGACGAGTGCTCGAATCGAGAACCGATCGATTTGGATCGATTCTCAATTCTAGCCCAAAAATTGAAGAATCGAATAAGAACAGAATTTAAATAATTTTTTATTTTTTATATTGAATTAATTAAATGTTTTTAATTTTTTTCTAAACAAATTAGTAAATTAATTAAACAAATCAGTCAAGTCCGATGTTTTAATATTAGCATCTACTTTTTGATATTTGTATA
>CAIGRL010303771.1:0-12661 GCA_903798325.1 Fraxinus xanthoxyloides
AAAATATGAAATGATCTGATTTATTTATTTAATTTATTAATTTATTTAGAAAAAAATAAAATAATTTAATTAAGTCAATAAAAAAATAAAAAATTATTTAGTTTCGGTTCTTCGGTTCTTGGTCTAGACCCGAGACCCGACTCAAACCCATCGGTTCTCAATTCGAGTACCCGTTCGGGAATTTAATTTATGAAGAACCGCTCGGTACGGTTCGGGTTTGGTTTGAGACTTTTGGACACCCCTAATTTTGCCATTTCACAAAGCCACTGAGAACAAGTGAGAGAGAAACGGTGAGAAGTAAAAGTTTTGAGATGAAGAATGAATTGAAAGATATTTAGGATAGAAGATATGTATTGAATATATTTTAATTATTATTATATTAACACTACAGACACAAAAAATGAAAAAAAAAATTATTAATAAACCAGTTCGAAAAAGGTCAAATGTGAAAATTAATGTGATAAAAATAAACAGTGAATCAATGATTTTCTTTTTTAAGAGGAGGGGGGATGATAGTGAAGAGCTTGAACATCAATTAAGCTGCGTCAATCATGGCGTGGACACAGCCGAACCAACTATAATGAGGGGCCCCTTTCTTTGAGTCCATTAGAATCATCCATTTAATGTCCCATTTCTTGTCTCTGTACTATTGTAGTTGCCGTATTTAAATGAAATCTCTGAAGTAGCTTTAAATACAATTCATACAGCACCACTCTAATCAACAAGTTATAATGTCAAACACCATATGATTTCCCTTCGGCCAAATTTAAATAATTTTAAAGAGAAATTTAACTTTTAGAATTTATGTTAAATTTCCTAATCTAAAGATTTTAAATAGTAGAAAAAGATAAAAATTGATATATTAATAATTTAAACAGAAATATTTTTCTAACTTAATTTCTTCTGGAATTTTCATGTAAGACCCTTTTTTTTAATCGAAGACGCGACTCTTCTTCATTGTGATAAAATCTTTTAACTTGAATTCTAGCTTTTAAGTAAAAGACATTCCGTAGACTTATAAGCAAAAGACAATTATTCTAGACCTTCATTTGTCTTTGACAATTAATTATGAATATGGACCTTTTGCTACTATGGCTAATGCTCTCCATCTCTTCAACTAAATTGGGAACAAAAGACTCCAAAAGATATGTACTAAAATTCCACCCCTAACCCCACCAAATAGACACAAACTATACATGCAAGTCATGAAGTGGAATCATGGAATCTTGCCTAACCACTCGATTGTGACATTTGAACCCAAAAAAATAAAAAATAAATATTGCTTTAAAAAAGTCTGCCCGACACCTAAGCAGCTAACGTTTGAGACATCAATTTAGTATTATAACATCAAGTTGACCCTTTTTTGCACCCATGAAAAAACCATTCGACATCTTTAATGAGCTCGACTGAATTAAATTAGTTTACTTTAGTTAATTCACTCAATTTAACGTACTCGTCAAATATGTGAAGAGTAACCATTTTGTAGGCTCCATCGACTTAGATTCGTCAATCAAATTAATCTTATCCAACTCAATGTACATACTAAGTACATATTTTAGTTCAATGATCGTTCAAGTTGGACTCGGATTATTTGATCAAGTTTTATCTGGTTCAATTCAGTGTAGATACCAAATACGTAAGCAAAGTGCAAAAATCAACCAAATTAGATTTGTTGCTCACGCTACGCACATACAACTTATGTCATTAGTTATAGTTCAGAACTCTTGCAAGCTCGACCAAATTAGATTCATTGATCAAATATTGAGTTAGAATCGAATGATCTCACAAGCTTGATCGAATTAGATTCGTTGCTCAAGATAATCATGTTCACTTTAACGTACATGTCTATTCGACGATCTCACAATCTTGATCGAATTAATTTTATTGCTTAAATTAATTAATCTGTGTATATATGATTAAACAATTATATAATTTGCGCGCAGGTTTTATATTCACTCCTATTATGATTAACAAAACAATATTTTATCCAAGAACCAGTCTAAATACGAGTCATTTAGGTCATGGTAGCACGTTCAAGAAACCCCACATTAGAAAAATATAGAATAAAGACAATAAAGAAAAGAAAATGATACCCATGACCTACCATACATTCCTCCACAAACCGCAAACCACACACTATATAACTTTCTTCTTTCCTAAAAACCAAGTTCACACACACAAAAATTCATATCGAAGTATAGCCTGTAAATGAACACGAGAATGCCAGGATTGTGCACGAGTCGAGCTGCAGTTCGAGTTCGTGCTCGTGTCCGTGTTCGTTCACCATGTGTTCAGTACAAGAAGAGTGCAAGTTTTATCGAGGGACGAGAGAAATCCGATGCTTCAAATGAAGTCATTGAACCAAATTTCAACAGTCATTTGCCGAAATTGGAATTTGAATGTGGGAATAGAGTGATGGTGGTGGTCGATTCGAGCCTGGAAGCTAAAGGTGCTCTAGAATGGGCACTCTCTCATACTATTCAAGCACAGGATACAATTATTCTCCTGCATGTGGCCAAACAAGGTAATTACTTCTTTGCATTATTTTCTCGATCAAGAAAAAATTGCAGGAAAATTATATTTACATGATAATAAGTAGTAAAAGTTAATGTTTCACAGATGGAAATTATAATGGAGAAATTAATCAAAGGGCATATGAACTTCTTCATTCCATGAAAAATATATGTCAATTAAGAAGACCTGAGGTGAGTAAATTTATTTACTTCCAGTACTCAAATCTGCACTTATTTTACTCGTGTCAAATAATATTAATACATAAACAAAAAGCAAAGTCTCATTCTCTCAAATAACAAAATTTAGTATGATTTAATGTATGTTATGATGAATTAGGTGCACGTGGAGATGGCAATTCGAGAAGGAAAGGAAAAGGGAGAAATAATAGTCGAAGAAGCTAAGCATAGAGGGGTTTCGCTACTGGTTTTGGGACAGCGAAAACGATCAATAATTTGGAGATTAGAGAGATTTTTGTCGATAAAGAAAAATAGGGTCGTGGATTACTGCATTCAAAATGCTCATTGCATGACAATTGCAGTGAGAAGGAAGAACAAGAAATATGGAGGATATTTGATTACTACTAAAAGTCACAAAAATTTCTGGCTTTTGGCTTAATTTTTCACTTTGTTTTAAATTTTATAATGGAATTATGAATGTGGATGTAAAGAGTATGCATGTCATTCAAATTTTCATAATTGTGCATTATTGGTTGAGGTTGGGGGATAATTTAATTTTAATGCATAAATAAAGAGTGTATCGAAGTTATAGTAATCTTATTCCAATGAAATCACCTTTTGGAGAAATTATGAGCACAAAATTTGAGAGAGAAGAATCTTGAAATTCATTTTGATAAAATGTAACTTCGAATTCCCATACTGTAGTAATTGTGCTAAAACAAAATCTATTTAGTGTGAAAAATCGTTATATGTCCATTTTAGTGTTATTTCTGTCAATATTTTTTTTGATGTGATCCATGACACAAGGGCAAGTTCGGGTAAGAATTCATTAATCATTAAGGGATGACATATGATTAGGTCGCGAGCAAAGTGAGTCTAGGAAGCTATGAAATTGCTTGTTCAAGTTACGATGGACAAAATATTGATCACAACAAACAAATGAACAAGTTTCATATTGGGCCTCGACGTTGAAACGAAGTAGAGCATCTTGATTTAAGTAATGGATTGAGAAACTTGAGGGACAAATAGTTGTCCAGGGCATGCGACGGGCATGCCCCTTTATCGACTCTACAAAGGAGGGCCAGAAGTGGTCTATGCGACCGCATAGACTTGAATTATGCGACCACATAGTATAATTACTGTCGTGAATTTTTCAAATTTTATGTAATTTTCTATTTGAATTAAACTCTACTTTGCGATATCTTTCGTTATTTTTTTGGCTTAATTTCGTTTCTAGCTAGGTCCATATAAATATGAATCATTATTTTCATTGTAAAAACACAATATACTAAGAGATTAATTGAAAGGCATATTGCTTTCTTCTTGTTCTTCATCGAGCTAATTGTGAACTTATCAAGAATATTTCTTGTTTCATTCAAACAAAATCGAGTGAGATTTTTGAGTCTTATAATCACGAGGTCAACATATTGTCGGCGATTGTGTTGGTTCCTTGATGCAATACTTTTGAATCAAGCTTAAACGTTGATTTCTTGATTTTCTTGAGTTGCATCAATTTTGGGTGAATTTCGTAGCTATTATTCCTACGCGAGTTCACCCGTTTTCCTTTATTATTTTGCAATAAAGGGGTAAAGCAATAATTATGAGAACAATTCACAAATACAATAAAAAAATTAATTTCAAACTTACTTTTAAATCTTTTTTATTATAAAAAAATACTATTTTTAATAATTTTTTATTTTATTTTTTTAATAAATTTTGTAACAGTGTGTTATAGATTATATTACACACATTTCACCACATATTTTCAGCATCACTGCCACATGTAAATTTGTTGTTGATCTATGATTAATTGTAATCTTAAAGTTTTGATTATAACAAATAATTTAATGTTATTTAGTAACAAGTTGAATTAAAGTGATTATAGTTTTCAAGGCATATTATGAAAAATTGACCAATGGTCGTCAAAATATCAAATGTTATAATCACAAATCGGATTCACAAAGAAAGACAAGATTGAAGTAAAAGTTTTCCAAGCATTCAAGAAAATATCTTTCAAGACAAAAGCCGAAAGAGCTATGGGAATCTCACGAGCCAGCATTTTTAGATCAAATGTAAAAGTACAACACTTTGATATTTAACAATAAATGTTTTAGGCTCAAAAACATTTTTATGCATTAAAAGTTATTTTGATCAAATGTTTTGATCAAAGGTAAAATTGATTTTCAAAATGATGCATATACTTAGATCATATATTTAAAACATCATTTACCTTGAAAACTAGTTTCAAAATACTTTTCAAAAGTCTACATTTGTCAAAAAATCGAAACGGATCAAACGGGGCCAAAACTTGAAAATTGACAAAACCTGGCGAGGCGATTGACCGACGGTCAACCAGCTACAATAAATCGAAAAGCTCTAATGGTTCAAAATTTGACAGTTTTGAATT
Organism: Fraxinus xanthoxyloides; assembly: GCA_903798325.1. Taxonomy (NCBI): domain Eukaryota; kingdom Viridiplantae; phylum Streptophyta; class Magnoliopsida; order Lamiales; family Oleaceae; genus Fraxinus; species Fraxinus xanthoxyloides. Next base: position 5,098 of record CAIGRL010303771.1, read on the forward strand.
TCTGTTGCATAACAATTATATTGGTCTTTCGAACATGAGGCAGTCAACTGGCACTCTTTTTAACTGTCAGAAAATTTTGTTTTTTGAACTTTATAATTATCCCCACTCTTTTCATTCTTTAAGAGAATTAAAATAAATAAAAAATTATGAACAAAACTCTTTGAGCTTACATCTTATTTAATTCATCAAACATTTACTTTGAAAACTTTTGATTGATTGAATCAACTTTTGAAAATCGTCATTTTCATCGAAGTTTTCTAATCTAACACTTGAGCTTCATTTATTACAGTTTATTAAAGTATTAGTCTCTCTTAGAACCATTTCATTTGTATAATTTATTAAGAGAAATGTTCAAATTGTAAAAACATTCTATATATTTGTGGGTCATATTGATATCCCTTAAAAACTCAATAATTTGGGTCATATTGAGGCCTCGTAAAACTCAAAATTGTAAAAGGATTGACATTCCTTATTTGTAAGTCACTAAAAATATTGTAAGGGTTTGGATAGCAACATAAGTCAATCAATATAGGAAAAATGTCTTGCTCATAACGGAGAGGGTAGTAACGCATAATGCAGATCATTGATTGGAATCAAACAAGCTTTAAGAGAAAAAATTTCATACATCCGATGAACCTACAGACGTGGAAAAGCATTCCAACCTACTTCAGAGAGTTCTAAGCGACAAAAGATTCAACTCAGCATCTCAAAGCAAACCTGTGTTCTTTAGTCATATTCAAAGAGAACACACCCTGGCGTGATTGATATAATTCCGTTCAAAGATCAGGGTACTTGGCGTGAATTAAGATTGGAGAATCTTAATCCAAGTAGTGGTTGCGGCCGAATGCATTAGTGAATTGGCGATAAAGTCAAGACCAGAGGATTTGATTCCATTTCTTCAACAATTCAAAATGAATAAGAAAACAAGGAGTTGTTCTTTATTTACTTTTATTTAAGTTAATTTTGAGAATATAATAAACTGAAACTATTGTATTTTTGCATCTTAAATAATGGATTAGTTCTTCAAGCCATATATGTGTTATTTCTTATTTAATCATAAAATATATTATTTGCAAAACCTTAAAACATTTAAGTTACTCCAGTCAGAACTATGTGTAGAACTTCATATTCGAAATTCTGACTGTCTAGCGTATATTTCAGTAGTAATGCATATTTGAAACAAATTGGTTAAATTAACTAGGTTTAGATATTTACATTTGGTATCAGAGAGGGTTCACTTTTTAAAAGTGAGATCTACATTAAAACCTAGTTATGGATGGTGCCCTGTTTGGAACCCCTATATTAGACGATACCAATTATTCATATTGGGAAATTAGAATGCAAGTTTATGTCCAATCTTCAGATGAGAAAGCCTGACACACAATTATGTATGGATATAAAAACTCCCACCATAATTGAAGAAGATAAAGAAAGAGAAAAACAAGCAGATGGGTAGGTGACCACTGACTAGTATAGTGCTAATTGAAACTCGAAAGCATTAAACGACATTTTCTCATTTATAGATGCTATTCAATTTCGTTTGGTTTCTACTTGCAAGGTGGTTAAAGGGACGTAGGACATATTACGAGTTGCCCATGAAGGAACCACTACAGCAAAGTCTTCTAAACTACAAATGCTGACACTTGAGTTTGAACAATTAACAATGAGAGAAGATTAGCAATTCAAAGACTTCTATGTAAAACAAAGTGACATCACCAACTCAGCTTACACATTGGGGAAGAGATATTTTGAAGGCAAGATAGTGAAAAAAAATACTCAGATCACTTTTTGATAGGTTTCACTCAAAAGTTACCACAATTGAGGAAAGTAAGGATGTGGAAAGTATGAAGGTCGAAAAATTGGTGGGATTATTGATGACTTATGAACTAAATCTTCACAGAAGAAAGAAAGAAAATGACTCAGAGATTGCACTTAAAGTCAAAGAGGTAGAAATAGAAAAATAAGATGATGAAAGCGAAGATGATGTCCAGATGACCATGCTTACTAAACAGTTTAAAAAATTCTTGAAAAACAACCTAAAAGGAAAAAGCTCAAGAACTCAACCATCTCAAAAGAAAAAGCTTCCTAGAACCTCTATGCAACTCCCTGCGTCATCTGTGAAAAAGACTTAGAAACAAGTACAATACCATGAGTGTGAAGTATTCGAGCACATTACAGCTGAGTGTGCAAACACCTTAAAAAAGTCTAGGGGCAAGAAAGCTATGAACATAACTTGGATTGAAGATGAAGATAAAGAGCTGATCTTAGATGAGGAGGACAAAACTAACGACCATCAAGTAACTTCTCTAATAGCAAATCTTCAACCTATTACAGATACAGACTTACTGGTTTCTGCATGTCGAAACCTACCAAGTGCAAAGTCAACTGGAACCTGCAACAGTTGTGCATAATGCAAATGTCTAAAAGACAATCTGCAAGCTGAACAAGAGAGAAATGTTGCCCTTCTGGCTATGATGGAATACATTTAAGAAGAAAGGTCCGTAATTACAATCGAAAGAGAAAGCTTGCTGAAAGCCGTAAGTGAAAAGGAAAAACAACAGCTGGAACTTCATACCGAACTAGAACATGCCAGAGAAATAACCAAAGCTAACTATTGGCTCAGCTCGTCTCAGCAAAACACTCAGTTATGGAAGAAGCCCAAATGACGAAGTTAGGCTGGGATATGAAGATAAAAGAAAGGAGAAGGTTACTAATCAATTGACATTCATTAAAGATATAATGGTATCTGAAAGACTACAATGTCAGTTATCAGCAACATCAGTCAAAATACCAAACGAAACCGCTACCAACAAAATAGTTATGCATACGAACACACCACAACACATTCTGACTGTCTCGAGAAATTTTTTTTGGAACTGAGGACCAGGTAAACTGGTGAAATCTCACTCAAGGTACACTTCAACACCAGATTAGGTATAGATTGTATAATCTATATGAACACGCCTCTCATTACTGTCTAACATACAAAAGCTTAAAACATGCTAAGAAATTTCATTTGCTATCTGACACTTTAAAACTCAAGTCTAAAACTAAAATAAAGCGAGTATGGATACGTAAAAGTGATCTTAGATGCTACATGTTCAATGTTACTTATAAATCTATTGTACCTAACTCCTAGTATTTTGATAGTGATTGTTCCAAACACAGACCGAAAATCGTGCTATATTAACTGACTATAAGAGTTATACATAAGGAATGGTTAACTTTGGAGATGGTGTCCAAAATAGAATTGAAGAAGTAGGTACAGTTGAAATAAATGGATAACCTATCATGAAAAATGTATTTTATGTTGTTGGCTTGAAATCGAATTTGATTAGTGTAGGTCAATTGTGTGATGATGATCTTATAGTTATGTCACAAAGTGCATGTGTAAAGAAAAATGATGGTAGTTGTGTTAAATGTTACTTATTTGAATTGATATTGCACGTCATATTTCTAACTCTGATTGTACAGAATTGAAGTACAAATGTTTGAGACATTTGAACTACGCATATCTTATCAGACTTACCAAACTTGAAGTGATAAGAGGAGTTCCCAAACTCACAAAAATGCTTGAGGGTATGTGTGGTTCATGCTAAAAATGTAAACAGACTAGAAGAATTTACAGACAATGTCAGTTTCTCGGTACTACACACTATCTTCAATTATTTCAAATGGATTTGATAGGTCCTATACAAACTGAAAGTCTTGGTGGAAAAAAATATATCTTTGTTATAGTTGATGATTTCTCTCTATTCACATCGATAGAATTTTTAAGGGAAAAATATGATGTGTTCGAAAAATTTACCTACATACACAAAAAAACTCATTACTGAAAAATATCACAAATGGGTTAAAATAGGAAAAATTGGAAGTGACCACAGAAGGAGTTCGAGAATGCTAGTTTTTCTAAATTATGTGAAACACGTGGCATCTTCCGTGAATTCTAAGCTCCTAAAAGTCCATAACAGAATGGTGTAGTTGAGAGAAAGAATATATCACTGAAGGAAATGGCTAGAGAAATGTTAAACAGTAACAAAATCCCAGTTAAATTATGAACTAGGCAATGAATAATGTCTGCTACATCATGAATCGTGTCTCTTTAAGAACAGGCACTAGACAAACACCTTATGAAATTTGGAAAGGAAGAAAACCTAACATTCACCAGTTTCACATTTTTGAAAGCAAGTGCTATGAATTGAACGACATGGAACACCTAGAGAAATTTGATCCTAAGAGTGACAAAGGGGTATTCATTGGGTATTCTAAGAATAGTCAAGCATATAGGGTGTACAACATGAGGACTCAAACTGCTATTGAATCCATTAATGTTAAAATTGATAATACTGATGATTAATCTTCCTACTTGCAGTAACCCAAGATTAGTGCATTGGACAAGCAATCTGCTACTCCTCAGAACATTCAGAAAATTAGTTCAGCAAAAGATATTAACGACAGTCAGTCAGAATCTCAAGAAATAAGGCATGAGGATTCTGAACTGATCAGTGCAAATTCAAACACACTAGAAGAAGAGGACGTTGAACGGTAAAGAAGGAAACAACCACCTGTCTGGATTCAGAAAGCTCGTCCTCTCGATAATGTACTTTTAGATTGTGGAAACGCAATGGAAAATAGAAGAAGACTTGCAATTGAACTTGGAAACGTGTGTTACACCTCTCATATGGAACCAGATAATGTTTTCCAAGCAATAAATAATGAATCATAGGTGTTGGCCATGTAGAAAGTACTATTTCAATTCGAGTGAAACAATGTTTGTGAGCTAGTGCCTAGACCAACATATGCAAATGTATTGGAACAAAATGGACCTTCAAGAATATATCTGATGAGTTTGGAAACATTGTTAGGAATAAGGCAAGACTTATAGTACAGGGATATACCCAAATTGAAGGAGTAGATTTTGAAAAAACTTTTGCTCCAGTAGCTAGATTTGAATCTATTAGGCTTCTACTATCAGTAGTTCAAACAATTTCAGATGGATGTCAAAAGTTCTTTCCTAAATGGGAATCTAAATGAAGAAGCCTATGTCGAACAACCAAAATGATTTATTGATCCACATCGACCAGAACATGTATTTAAACTTAAAAAAACTGTATCGGCTAAAGCAAGTACCTCGAGTTTGATATGAAAAGCTTACCACATTTTTTACTTGAAAAAGGATATACGAGAGGTGGAACTAATAAAAACTTATTCATCAGACACCTAAAAAAGGGACTAACTGTGGCACAAATCTATGTTAATGACATCGTCTTTGAATCCATCTCTGAAACAAAATTCAGGGAGTTTGTATATCTTCTGAAAAGTGAATTTGAAATGAGTATGATTGGTGAACTAAACTATTTCTTGGGTCTACAAGTTAAACAAGTGGATGATGGAATCTTCATCTCTCGAGCATACGAAGAACTTGGTAAAGAAACTCAGTCTTTAAAGTCCCAAGTCAATTAGGACTCCCATGGTAACATCATTAAAACTAAGTAGAGATTACCAGGGTAAGGACGTCGATCCAAGTCTATACAGGAGTATGATAGACAGTCTGTGAGAGTATGTGCTAGGTATCAAGCCAAACCAAAGGAGTCGCACTTGGAAGCTATTAAACGAATCATAAGATACGTTAATAGTACTTTTAATTTTGGTTTTTGGTACAATAAAGACTCTAATTCTCACCTTGTATGATATACACATACTGATTGGTCAGAAACATTGGTTACAAAAAAAGTAATCTGGAAGACGTTTTTACATGGGAAACAATTTTATCTCTTGGCTGAGCAAGAAACTGAATTATATATCCTTGTCTACGGCAGAAGTTGAGTGCATTATTGTCAGTAGATGTTGTACATAATTGCTTTGAATGGAGTAAATGCTGAGTGACTATGGTATTAAAAAAGACTCTCTTACTATATTCCGTGACAATACAAGTGCAATAAATATCTTTAGAAATCTTGTTCAGGACTCTAAAACTAAAAGCATTGATATACGACATCATTTCATTTGGGACTTAGTTGAAAGAAAAATAGTCACTCTAGAGCATGTAACTACTGAAGGGCAATTGGCTAACTTACTTTCTAAGGCTTTAGATACGATTAGGTTTGAGACTCTGTGAAAAGCTATGGGCATATGCATGATGTTAAGATTGTGTTACTGTATATTCTTTTTGTACGTTCACGTTATGTGTAGATATGTTGTATTTATTTAAAAACAAAAAACTTTGGAGTTTTTCGAGCACATATCACATGACGTATATTTTTGGTTGGTTTGAAAGTTTTGAGATAAAAAATTGATGTTACCAATCAATGTGGTGGGCTCACTCCAACTTATGGTAAAGTATTGTTAGATAGGTACACTAGTAGGACACTGACTATATATTGTGATCATTTACTGACTAGGTTTCATCTTAAAGTGACTTATGTTAAGTGTAGACATATGGTCAATATCTATGTCTCTCAACACCATAATATGTTGTTGTGTAAACAGACAAATTCATTGGAAGAGAAGGCTACCTTCATAGACGAGTGAAGTCGTTCTTGATAATGAACTTAAATCAAGAGAGAAAATCTACTCCTATGGCTATTTGATAGTCAACTCCATAAATTAAAAAGACTGATTTTTTTTAAATATATATATAATTTGGATGCTCAACTGCACATTTTTTTATATCTATAGGGACGATTCAAATGATAATCGGTCGGAAACACACTTTTCCATGATGTTATTATGAGTGTCAGTTCTTGTTAGGACTTGGTTCATAATCTATCTTGCCTAAAGTATCATATCACACACTCATACTTCAATCTGAGGAATTAATTGTGAGCAAACATCTGAATGGAAACTTCATGCTTGTCTTGAAATTTTTTGAACTAATTGGGAAATTGATGTGATTGTGATATCTGCTATAAATAAAATATATTTTGTAATTGATTTCATTTTAAGCACAATTTCAAATTTTGTTGACACAAGTGGACTCATTCGCGGAATATCAATCAGCCGGCTAGCCTTAAAAAGTAAATCATGCCTCCATATTTAATTTAATAAAAGTAAGGAAAGAAAGAAAAAAAATGATGGGCAACGGTTATGGCTAAAATGTGGAATGTTTGTGTGGAATCTATCAACTTTTCTTAGGTAGTTTCCATAAACTGTATAACTTCCTTTTGCATGTTTCATTTTGCAATTACCCATGTGCAATTATAAAAAGTTGTAATTCTTCTTCTTTTATTAGTGAAATTAGGGAACATCGTTCACTGTCTTATTTTAGAAGTTTCACACTTGATCTTCCGGTTTGATAGTGTTTGTTTTTAGGGAAATGTAACAAGGTGTCACGGGCCGCAGCTTTGCCTAAGCCCCGTGATCCTTTCGCAGTCGTAGTTTGTCCAATTTCGATCGCACATTGTAATTACTTTATTTAAATAGATAGAAATTAGAAAATTTTAGTATGATTCTTCGGCCAAAAGACGTCTACTCCCGTCAGTTGGGTTTTTGTTCCGAAATCTATTATAGGGGGTATTAGTCTTTCAAACATTTTCAAACTTTCTAGTGTTCGCCCCCTGCACTA
>CAIGRL010303864.1:0-14800 GCA_903798325.1 Fraxinus xanthoxyloides
GTAACAACATTATACCGCTTCTTGTAGGTTTTGGTCAAGCACGCGACCTTGATGCCAACATAGAGCAAGTTGGTACTGCGCTCGAACATGACCAGCAACTGAAGCTTGATATAACCAAGTAATTGCCTCTTTGGAATTCGGAGGATCAGCTGCACAATTTACATATCTCAGGACAATATAATAGAAAAGACGCTGTGGAAAGTACTGCACATTATTATAACTGTTCATTCCAAATGCAATTCCTTTTCTCATCCTGAAAAAACAAACTATTTGTATTAACCATGAACGTTTGTGCTTATTTGAGTTCATACTTATCAGTTACCTCCATCTCATTTTCATGGTTACCCCATGTCTGGCGAAGGATGCAAGAAACAGATATCGAAAATCAATCCTCCAGTTCAACTACATTACTTTTTAAGTGTCTCAGCTTACATGCTTATCTTCAAAGGCCTCTTGTCCCCAGTAACCCAAAATGGAAAACTAGACATTGACAATGGTTTACATCATTTTCGTAGGATCTTCTTATGGACAAAAAAAAATAAAAAATAAAATGGTTCTCCTTGACATCCAAAAACAGGGCACTTCTTCAAGTGATATAGTTCATGTATTTTCTCTATATATTTAGCAAAGCAACAAAAACAACCAGATTAACCACTTTTCTTTACTTGTTTATAACTCAGTCTAAAAGCTTGAGCTTCTAAGATCTTGACCACAAATTTGTGTACAGAGGAAAACTGAACTCATTCTAAAACAGTATTTCTTAACGTTTATAGCAGCTAGTCGATGAGTCAGCACAAAAAGATATTTAACTCATTACAGGCTTATGAATCAGGCATGTAAATGAAGTTATTAACTGCTTCCACTGAAAGACTCATTAACTTATAGCAGATAAAAGAATTTTACCGAAGACAGATTAACTAAAATAAATATATTGACTGCTAGAGACAGATATCCACGGTAGAAAGCTGTTAAAATTTCTACAATCTTTGAGGTTGTAATCAAATGCGACATAGCCTCCTCAAAGAGGAAAACGTTAAAAACAATGGACCTTAAAATAGTTTCAAATGGACGTCTTTCTTCAATGTTGATGAAATAGGCCTTCTATTCCAATTGTTCCTCTTCGACACGTAACAACACGAAATATTTGAGAGATGTAAGTCCATTTCTTTCTGAGTCAATTACATAAACTGACCACCAAATAGAGACAATAGAATTCCAGTCAAAAGAACTTAATTTGCTATTCCTAATTCAAAGCTTAGCCTAATAACTAAACTTTCATCACAATCTAAAGTCTAAACCAACCCACTTCGAATTAATTCAAAATTGAAAATATATAATACTGAATACATCAAATTACACAAAAATAAGTAAAAGCTGAAATCTAAAAAAAAGCAGTTACCTTGCAAATACGAAATACCCAAATTACACTGGCCAGTAGGGTTACCAAGCTCAGCTGCCTTTCTATACCAAGCAATAGCCTGTTCCTTTTTTCCCATTTCCCAATAAATCGACCCGGCGTCCACCATTGCCATCGTGGACCCACGCGCCGCTCCTTTCAAGAAGGAATCCAAGGCCTTCTTCAAATTGGGTTTAACTCCTCCGCGTCCGTGCTTGAAACGCTTGCCCCACTTCAAGAACAGCATGGCTTCCCTCAATGGCCGGAGCGCGTCCCTCCACGCTCTGCATACCAGCGACGCCGTCTGCAAATTGCGAAAGGAAAATGAAGAGGCGATTCTAGCTAAAACATCATAAGGGAGTGAAGAAAAATCTGGGTCGTTACACTTCGATGACGATGAAAATGATGATGAGTTGGATGATTTTAAAGTGAAATTTAGTTGATGGGATTCGGGACCTTTGGTGAAATTTTTATGGGGTTTATCGATGAAAGGGAGGGCTGTGAATTGAGGTCTACCGGATTTATACGGCCATTTTTTTTGTTTCATGGCGGTGGAACTGGTGGTGCTGCGCGGCAGTGATGGAAGTGGTGGTCAATTTGAAATGTGCCAAATAATGTCATGACGTATCACATTCTGTGCGTGGTGTATGTGCGCGCCGATTTTGCTACAAGTAGATAATATTACACATAATGATATTCATAATTACATTGCATTGGATCCAATCTTTTTAAATTACACATTTTACATCAATAACAAAATTTTGTCCACATCAAATTATGAACATTATTATGTACTCAAATTATATATACATAGAATTTTCCATTATATATTTATCAAGAAAATGTTGGAGTTATCGGGGAGTTGACAAGCCCCCCTGACCGACAGCTCACAATAGTGGGGGACTCACCTTTTTTTTTTAATTTTTTAAAAATGTGGGGCCACTCACTATTGTGAGGGGCTATTCATGGGGGTTTTGAGAAAAAAAATTACATTTTGATTCCCCAATTTATTTAGGTTTTACGGTCTGGAAAGTGAGTTTATAATGTTTAGTTATATTGCCTTTATTTAGTAGGGGTTATAATTTCAATTTTAATTTAAATCAAAGTTAATAATTAAATTTAATCACATATTTCATAGAATCCACGACTTTTCGACCATATATTTTATTATTTTTTTATCAAAATTTTGTAAACATCTAATTTTAATCCCCACCAAGCAAGAGTTTAATATGAACTGTGAATAGAAATCGGGCAAAGCATCACTCGATTAACCAAATGGTGAAAAGAGATTCTATACTTAACTAGGTTAGCAAGGTGGGAACACGGGGAATGGGAAAATAAGCAAGAATGGGACGAAAGTGGGAGGAGGACATCTCTAACTCTGATGGGTTCTGTTGTCATTCGTAATCTAATGTTTGGTATTTCTTTAATCTTTTAAGTTTATTACACGTGAAATTTCTACAAGTAAAAGTTGTTCATTAACATTAAAGAGTCAAGTCAGCTACTAATTTAGTAAATGATTAAATTGGAAAACACTTGACTTTAAATTACAAAAATTAAAAGGGAAAGAAATGAGAAGGAAAAAATTAGCAACCTTTCTCAATCCACAAAAATGCTTTGATACTTTTTAGACACTGCCCTTCTCGAGTTTTGGATGAGTGATATTTCGTTTCTATGTTCCTCTTACAATATTAAAGGTTTGTCCGGAGGAGATTTTCAAAAATATTTTTTAACAGTTTTTGTCAACTGGGACCCACGTGTGAGAGATTTGGCAAGAAAAGTGCCTAAGAAATAGTGTCCAACGGTAAGAAAATGGCTGTCCAACGATAAAAATTTTACTATTAAACATTTTCAGGCGCTAATAACTTTAAGTGTTCATTAAAAATGATACAAGGGTCCATTTGATTGTAAAGGTGGAAAATGGATAGAAAGAAAATGAATTACAGAGAATTGAATTGTCTAAAAATTGTTTTATTGGGAATTGTAATTAATTGTGTTTGATTTGTGTAATTTTCCACCTGAAAAATATTGAAAGTTTGGCGTTCGTTTAGCTTTGTTTTTTATGAAAATTGTCCATTAAAGTGATAATTTATTTTACCATTGGGACTAGAATTTGTTTCACTTGCAAAAAAATAAAAAAATAAAAAAATTATCATACCGAATACCATTCGTTTCACTTTGTTTTGTAAGAAAATTGTCAATAAAAGTGATAAATTTTTTTTCTCATTGTATCTAGAATTTTTCCCAATTGCTTAAAAAAAGAAAAAAACTGGAAAATCAATTCCCACCACAAAACCAAGAAATTGATAAGCATGTGAGCCAAAGGTGGAAAATATTTTCCATAGAAAAAAGTGTATCAAACAACGTAAAAGTGGAAGTTGGAATTTATTTTCCATGGAAAATAATGGCATATCAAACACACCCTAAAAATAAAAATTGGGCACTAAAAACTTTTTAATGGTAGGGATCAAATTATTACAAAATTGAAAAGTTAGAAACGTATTTGCTCTATTATGAATTGATTGAGGACTCTAGAATAAATATCTCCCCTTCTTTTACCCCTTTATTATTGAAATAATTTTTTAGTGTACAAATTTGGTAATTTACCAAGATCAACTCGATAACTTTAGAAAATAATTCCGAGAAAACATGAAAGTAATTTTATTTTAAGAATGTTTAAAAATGAATTTGGAGAAAAAAATAGTTTTCAAACGTGGATTAAGTTTCTTATAAGCCCCTGTTTGGTGCGCATTTTGTCCTCATTTTTAGAAGAAAATTGACCATTGCAAACAAAATAACCCCATTTCATACGACACAAATTTGACTATTAATTGTACTAATTTCAGTTTTTTGATTTTACATTTTCACAATTGTCATTTTCCGAACAGCAGTTGTCAAATAGACAAAAATGCACAAAAGAACAAAACAAGGGCAAAAAGAAACAAATTGCCACAAATATCACAAAGTAATATCACACGTGTCATACAAGGTGGTCCACTTGATGTGATATAAAAATGCATTTTAGGAGGAAAATGCGCACCAAATAGGGACTGAATAAAAGTTAGTTGTTGGAAGGTCACAATCGAGGTTGAAATAAAGTAATCTTTTAATGAGATTTGCTTTTGAAGTTTGTAGCTGAAAGGTCACATTCGAGGGATGATGTAACACTAGTGAGGGCCATGGTTTAACCTAATCAACTATGAATATATGAGAGAACGGGGATAATTTCATAGTGACCATGTGCAGTGTTGTTGTGGGCCTACATGGCATTCGCTTACAATCTGACGCTTACGTTGCATCAATGTGAATTTGGGATATTTAGGTTTTTTCCTTTATTTCTTGGGAATCTCGTTTGATTGCAGTGGTGAAAAATGAATGAAAAAAAAATGAATTATAGAGAAAAATAATTGTTTAGAACTTATTTTTAAGGGAATTTTTAATTAAATGTGTTTGATTGATATAATTTTTCACCTGAAAATATTTTATATTGTTTATTAAAGTGATTTTTTTTTTTTACAATTGGTTATGAAATTTGTTACCATTGCCCAAAAAAAAAAAGTTTGCTCGAAAACTATTTTTTCATCAAAATTTAGTGTTCGTTTGACTTCGTTTTACATGAAAATTATCCATTAAAGTAAATTTTTTTATTTACAATTGGTTATGAAATTTATTTCCATTGTCAAAAAAATGACCTGAACCTGGAATTCATTTTCCCATCAAAATGGGCATGTGGGTAGGGTGGGAAAAAAATCTCCATGCCATCAAACACCAAAAAAATGGGAAAAAAGCAATCAAATCGGGCCTAAAGTTTAAATTAAAATCACAAATTTTTCAAAAAGGTAGTGATATCCGACCTATTAGATTTTTACAAATGGGTCATTACCCCCATCTAATCCAAATATGAAGAATCGAACCTAATGTCCACATATTTTTTTTTTATTTTTGTGATAGTAGTTCGAGTAGTAAGTATTTTGTAGGACTTCCACCCATTTGTTCAAATTGCTACGAACTAGAAAGTAGACAACCTGCAATAGCATTAGCTTGTTATATATGCAAAAATAAAATAAAATAAAATAAAATAAAAATAAAAAATGACATAAGATTCTTCCTTCTTGTATCGTCAAATTTCTTTCATTATGCCTTTTTATATTCTCCCTTTAATCTATACTCGTATCCTTGTAACATAAATTTGTTGTACGGAATAATAATATCAATATTATTATTAATAATAATAATATTAATCATGTCAAGAAATAAGAATCACGTCTTTAAATTCATAGTTCAAAATATATACCTTCAAAAGAAAATCTTGAATACAAATAGTAGCAACTAAATTTTCATCTCTTTGTTCCTCAAAAAGTATTAGCTGTCAATATGATAAGCCAATAAAAACACATAAGGAGAGGAGATGGGACATAGTCTCTTATATAGAAACTTATTTAGCAATGACATTAATGATTCCAACCCTAATTAGGATTTATTTTTGTCTCACATGCTTAAATTACCACATTACATATGATATAATCCTATATAATTAAGATGTAAACGAGCTCAAGCGATCACTCAACATATTGAGCTCAATCATAGTATCATTATGAGCTATCATCTAACCCCTTTTTTAAAACATAACATTTGTAATCAAACGGGAAGCACATATTTTGAAATTATTCTAACACCCACTCGGGCGAACATTTGATTACTATTAAATAATAAAACAAAACTTTTTGACTCTCGAGTTAGACTACATAGATGGCCACACATTTATAACTCCAATGATCACCTTAGAAAACATGATCCGGTCAAATAAGAATGTCAATATCGAATATGGAAGTCGTTATACCATTTAAATAATATAAGACCATTCCACAGCTTCAAATACTAACATTCTTGTCGACATGGATCCACATCCTACAACCAGTACACGGTCTGAATTTAGTACCAAATGTGATAAAAATTGTGCTAATCCATATCGGTCTTCATAATGTTTAAAATCAAAATGAAGCCACGTGTCTCTAAAAAAGACAAATCTTATGTCTTTATCCGTTATATCTCGAGATCATAATAATATCTTAATAAAGGATATAAGTCAAATACGTGCTCAAAAATAGTTTATGGATAAGGGAGATATATTTTATTATTGGAAGGGACTGTACTCGAAAAACATATAAGTTGCCTACATACCCTGTAAATGGATCAAGCCAAAACGTAATTCTTTTACATAAATAACTCTCATTAACCAAAAATATCATATGTTTTCACAATACCCATATCAGTAACATATGTCTTAAAAACTTTTGGAGCGAGTCCTTAGTCAAAGAATCTGCAATCATCGTATTTGTATTGATATGCTCTATTTTTGTGTACCCTTCTTTAACTCTGTCTCTAATCACCAAATATTTGATGTCAATGTACTTTGACTCATCAGAACTTTTATTATTCCTTGAAAAGAGCACCGCAATGCTACTATCACAATACATAGTAATTGGCCTTGAGATGAAATTAATAACTTTCAGCTCAGAAATAAAATTCCTTAACTAAAAGGTCGGACCATGGCTCCATAACATGCCACAAATACAGCATGCATACTAGAAGATGTCACTAGAATCTGCTTAACACTTTTCTAAGAAATAACGCCAATAGCCAACATGAAAATATAACCTAAGGTTGATTTCAAATTATCTTGACATCCAGTAAAATTAGAATCTAAGTATCCTACAACTAGGGCTATCATGGATTGGATTTTGATCAGAATCCGATCCGAATCCGATGAAATTAATGAGAGATGGATTCAGGGTATTAGTCCGATAACTTGATTAAGATCCAAATTCGATAATCCGTTAACTAAATGGATCAAATATGGTTTATAGGTTAATCCGATCCGATTTGTTATAAATAATTGAGTCGGTAAAATATTTTTATGACATGTTATTTGTGACTAAAATAAATAAATTTAGAATAAAAATTCATCAAATTCAAAACATAAAAAATTTGAAAATTTTATAATTGTTAACCCCGTTTAAAAATTGGAAAAAAAATAATTAAAAAAAGTTGATTCCAACATTATTTTTTTCCTAATTTCTTTAATTTCAGATCGGATATCCGATAACATAGTCAAAACGAGTATAGATCTAACAATCAAATATTCGTTGGATTATCGGATTGAATCGGATCGGATAATTATTCTTATCGAATCAGATGTAGACAGATTCGATTCATTTATAGACCTACCTACCACCTTAAGGTGATTTGAACATTGAAAAGTAAGTGTATGTCCTTCAGTTTTCTTCAAGTATCTCATAACTTTCTTAACTGCTTTCCAATGCTCTTGCATTGGATTCGACTGAAACCTATTAAGAACGCTGACTGCATATGCCATATTTGGTCTAGTACAAACTTGAGAGCATACGTCAAGCTTCTCCCACAACACTAATATATGGTATCATCTTCATAGATTCTCTTTCTAGCTCTTTCCTAGGACATTAAGCTTTGTTAAATGTATCCTCTTTTATGATAAGAACATCGCCAGGTGCACAATTTTTCATATTAAACGTTTTATAGAACACACAATATATAAGTCTTCCGAGAAAGTCCCAATAAACCACGATTTCTTTCATAATATATTTCAATGCCAAGCACATAAGAAACTTCTCTAAGATCTTTCATTTCAAAATAAGCAAATAACATTTTATTTGTCTCATGAAGTAATTCCAAGTCACTACTAGCAAGTAAATTTTTTCAACATACAGGACAAGAAAAATAAAATTTCTCCCACTAGTCTTAAGATAAATGTACTGTCAACTATATTTTCAACAAAACTAAGAAGACAAAACCTCGTCAAACTTCAAATACCACTGTCGAAGATTGTTGCTTGGGGCATAAGGATTTGTTTAACTTACATACCAAGTTTTCTTTTCCTTTCATAACAAAACCTCCAGGTTGTATCGTATAAACCTTTTTAGAAAGCTTTCCATTAAAAAATGCCGTCTTAACATTCATCTGATGAAGCTCCAAATTATAGTGTGCCACAAGTGCCATGATAATTTGAAAAGAATCTTTGGATGAAATAGGTGAGATGGTGTCATTAAAGTCAATGTCCTCTCGCTGAGTGAACCCTTTTTACAATCAATCTTGCCTTCTTTCATTCAATATTCTCTTTCAAGTCCAATTTTTTTTAAGATCCACTATTTATCTATGGCTTTAGCATCTGAAGGAAGTTCAACAAGTTTCTAAACTTTATTATGTTCCATAGAAAGCATTTCATCTTCGATAGAATTTATCTATTTATGTAACTCGGGACTTGTCAATGCTTGATTAAAAGTAACAAGATCAACAGTACCCCCAAAATCACTCTCCAATAAATGTGTAATGTAGTTACTGGGCAATGCAGACCTCCTTTCCCTTTGTGATCTTCTAACTTGTGGCTCAAAACCATACTTAATCATTGTTGGAGGAGAAATCGAAAGTTACGCTTGGTGCCCAGGTTCTTCATTAACAATTTTCATTGGCTGATGTATAATAGGAATTGGAACCACAACTTGATTCGGTTCAACAAAAAGTTCCCTTCAATGTGGAACTCCCACTATCACCAAAATCATTCTCCAAGAATTTAGTAGTAATGGACTCAACTATTCTGGTGCCACGATTGGGACAATAAAACTTATATCCTTGTGATTTGCCTAAGTACCAAATAAAGTAATCAGGAGTTGATTTGGGTCTAATTTCTTCTCAAGAGGATTATAAATCCTAACTTCAGGTGGACATCCCCAAACTCTGAAATGAGCCAAACTTGGCTTACGTCCTATCCATAATTTAAAAGGTGTATTTGCAACTACTTTTCTTGAAAATCTATTCAAGATGTACATAACAGTTTTCAACGTTTCACCCCATAGATACTCTGGCAAATTTGGTTTACTCATCATGCTTCTTATCATATTTTTTTAGAGTTCAATAATGTCTGTTAGAAACGCCATTGTGCTCGGGTGTCCCTAGTATGGTATATTGAGGCACTACCATACACCCTTGTAAAATCATCTATGTTTTGACCAAACTTGTCATACTTTCCAAAGTACTCACATCACGGTCAAGTCTAACAACTTTGATACTTTTTCCACATTGTTTCTCTACTTCCATTTTGAAAATCTTGAGTTTCTCAAGAGCTTGGGATTTATCATTAATCGGGTAAACATATCCATAACACAAGAAATCATCAATGAAAGTTATGAAGTATTTGTTCCCACATATGGTGGAAAGTAAAGGTCCACTAATATCAGTATATATCAAGTTCAAAATACCATCACTCCTACTTGAACATTTTCTCTTATACAATCTACACAAGTGTCAAATTAGAGAAGTCGAGAGAAGAAAGTATCTCAACTTTTACCAATCTGTCCATCATTTCCCTTGAAATGTTCCCTAACCGCTTACGACATAATATAGAGGATAATTCACGGATTAAAGACATTTTCTTTGCCACATTAGTAACACAAGACACTTCACCAAAAGGAGCCAAAGACAATTTGTATAAATCATCACATAAAAGGTTATATCCAATTAAATGAGAATCATAAAACAATTCAACCATTCCATTACCAAAATTAAAGGAAACACCAGAAGCATCAAGTTTCGATATAGAAATTAAATTTCATCTCATTATCGGTACAAAAATTGTATCTCCAAAACAAGAGAGAAACTAGACTCCATAGACAACTTTACTATTCATATGAACTCAACAATTACTTGAACTCCATTCTAAATGCACAAACAAACTTAATTCTTACTTGGCATTTGTTTGCTTATGAACCCCGGTAGATCTCTTCTTGTTCTTTAACCAAACCTTCAAATAATTTTTCTGCCAATGGCCCTTCCTTTTGTAGAACTTGCATTCATCATTTTTCTTTATAGTTCCTTTGAGACCACCAGAAGTACCTTCAAATTTCTTATTCTGCTGATTGCAACGTAACTTATTGCCCTTATGGAACTTAAACTTATGGTTATGAGAAGACCATTTGTTTCGTAGTGGCTTAAAAGCTAATTGCACTGTTTCAACAATCTCGCGTCACATCCTATACTGCTTTTAGGCACATACAACAATAAGGTCATTTAAATCTCATTTATCACGTTGAGCATTATAAGCAACTTTTAGCTTATTAAACTAGCTAGAAGGCTATTTAGAGCATGATAGACTAAGAAAAGGCTCTGCAATAGGAATCTTAAGACCATTTAGCTTAAAAGATATATGTATCATCTTCATATTTTGCTCTCTAACTCAATTTGTACCATCATATTGCATATCATCAGTTTTTCCATCAGATCTCCAATTTCAGCTTTACCAAACTCAATAAATCTCTCTCCTATAGCATCCACAAAACTTTTGGCATTTGCATTGACTGGAATAACGCCAATAATGGAATCTGATATATAGAGCGCTTGATAATCTTCAAACAAAATTTGTTAGCCATTTCTCATTTTTCATACTCAGCCACATATTTAAGAGTACTCTTATTTGTAGTTTTGAAGGTTGCTTCACCTTTGCAAAATTCAACCCCAAAATACCAAGTGCTATTTTTACGTCTCGTTTTCATCTCACATAATTATTCACAGTCAAGATTTCAATAGTAGACAATTGACTCCAAAGATGTGAGGCATTTAAAACCGTGGCTTTATGAAATAACATAATTAATATCATTCAAATACAATGCATGCATTCAATGGACAATAACATATCCATCTAATTATCATGGGCTATTAATTAGATAGTCTATAATTAAGGTAAAAAAACATATGAACCTTATTACGGTAAGAGCCTAGGTGCATCATTATAAAGTCACATTTGGACTCACAATACAACATTCTGTAATATACTCTTAAAACATATCATGAAACTTGATGCTGCCAAAATTCGTACATGGGTTAACCCGAACCAGATGGACGAACTCCACGTTGTCTGATCTTCAATACCTGAAACAAAGGCGTTGAGGTGTGTCCTTGTCGCCCCTCCGATGCTTAAGTCAGTTAAGTATTCAAGAGAAACTTTATGCTTAATGCTGTAAAAACGTGGGCTAGGTTTCGTATTTATAGAGGATGGAGAAGAAGTCCAAAAAGGACTCAAGTTTCTTTATTAGAGGCGTCCTCATTGCTGTAGGATTGTTTTAAGGTAATATAAAGTTAATAAGGAATTAGTGTTTGAGTAAAACTAGTTTTCTGGAGAGAAGTGTGACGAGGAGGGGGATATGAAGGCTAGGGATTCGGGTTGTGATGGCTCTGGAGGGAGCCCGAACATAAATACCCGACCTCGTAAACCATCCGAAAAAAACTGATAAGGTCGGGCTTCTTGGATCGGTCCAATGGGCCCGACCTAAGTAGTAGCCCGACCTCAGTGGTGGGCCAAAAGGCCTCTTCTACTTTGGGTCAAGGTCGAGTTCGGGTTTGGTATCATCACTGGCCCCCGTGCATCTAGGCCGCAGCTGATGTATGAACCATCACGTTGTCGGTTAGGATGCATCGAGCTATGTCGGGCCGAGTTTAGCGTAATGGGCTGTTACGCGTGACAGCTGTATGGCCACATGTCTCGCGTGTGTTGGCAGCTCGATATGGGCCATGGATGATAGACACGTGGGCTGATCAAGGGCCAGGATTGAAACGACCTTTCACCTCCCCTCAGCCCCCTATAAATACCCAACTTTTTCACCTTTCATTTTCACCTTTTTTACTTTCCACTCTCAGTGAAAGAAGCTCGAGTTCGGGGAACTAGTGTGTCTGTGTGCGTCGACCCTAAGAGGTAAGTGTTCTAGTTTTATAAATTATTTTATTTATAATGTTGAGTTGTACTGAGGAGTCTAGCAGTGGTAGCAAGTCGTCAAGTAGTTTGACCTCTAGGAACCTCGAGCCCGAACTTAACTCTATCATACCCATGGTCGTGCCAATATCCTCACGTCCTGAGGTCGAGGCCATTTTGACATACCCCCGACTATCCACCAAATATAAGGAGCATATGGTGATTAAGGTAGCTAGGGAGTTCGGGGTTATGCCCCTATGTGACGTTAGGACCCCGAGGCCTGAGGAAACGGTGTTGGATGCTCGGGAGGGGAAGATGACCTTCTTTAGGGATGCCCTCAAGGCTGGGCTCAGGTGGCCCCTCCATCCATTTTTTCTTCACTTCCTAACCTCATACCTCATCTGCCCGGGCCAATTAGCACCGAATGGCTGGAGGTTGCTATTGTATTTTTTCATTTTGTGTAGGTGCCTTAACATAGAACCCCGAGTTGACCTATTACGAATGGTGTTCGACCTTAAGTTCTCCCTGGGATATAACTGCTTCATGTATTTGTCAGCTAAGGGGGCATTTAGGACACCAGAGACCCCTAGCTCTCTTCGGGGTTGGAAGGAGAGGTATTTTTTTGTTAGGCCTCAAAACCCGGCCATACATTTAGCCCGATGTGGTCGATACCCGACAAGGATAGTTTTAACGAGGGACAGGCATATTTTGAGGTTTTAAAGAGGGATAGGCTAAGGCTAGTCAATCACGACCCTCTGGCAACCAAGGTTGATCTCTTGCTTGAGGACGACACTCTCGACCTCGCCAACGTAAGGGGAATCGATGGTACGAGTCTTTATCTTGTGGTTTTGTTGAGCTGTCCCGTTTGATGGTCGAGCTACTAACTTAGCTTAGTTTTTGTTTTTGTTGTAGATCTGGAGATGTCGTTCGATCCTTCTGCCCTATTATCCGATGTTGAGAGAAAAGCCAAAGGCCCGAAGGCAAAAGAGCATGTTATATCGAAGGGCAAGAAGAGAACTCGGGAGGCGAACCCGAGCAAGAGACCCAGTGGGGCTGGGCAAACCTCAAGGGGTTCAGCACATCCACCTCAACCATCGCCTCGGGCTTAGGCCTCTACACCCCTAGCCATCTCGNTGAGCTGTCCCGTTTGATGGTCGAGCTACTAACTTAGCTTAGTTTTTGTTTTTGTTGTAGATCTGGAGATGTCGTTCGATCCTTCTGCCCTATTATCCGATGTTGAGAGAAAAGCCAAAGGCCCGAAGGCAAAAGAGCATGTTATATCGAAGGGCAAGAAGAGAACTCGGGAGGCGAACCCGAGCAAGAGACCCAGTGGGGCTGGGCAAACCTCAAGGGGTTCAGCACATCCACCTCAACCATCGCCTCGGGCTTAGGCCTCTACACCCCTAGCCATCTCGAAGATCATCGATCTGGACGATAAGGTGGCACTGCCGAGCTCTGCTCTGGAGGAACATGCCCGATCTCCATTAATCCCGAACTTGGTGAACAAGTACCGGGACGATGTCGACCCTGGCGAGGGTGTTAGAGCCCTTGAGCTTATAACCCTGAGGTATATTCTAAATCGACCTTGATAAGAAATATTTGTTACTTCAGCAATTTCTTATTTCGTTTTTTGATTGTCCAGGCCTTGAGCATGGCCCGGGGTTTATCACCGAGGAGTTTAGGAGCCTCGAGCAGGTTAGCCGAGCTAGAGGCTTTGAACGAGGAGAAGGAGAAGAGGATTCGGGAGCTCGAAGTCGAGCGCGATCTTGTCCGAGTGGAAATAAGAAAGGCTCGGGACCAGTCAGGGAGGCAAAGGATGCGGCCGAAGAGGCCAAGCTCGAGCTCGTTCATGCGAAGAAGGAGTTCGAGAGCAAGTTGGTGGAGGCCAGAGGTGAAGCTGTCGAAAACTTCAAGAAGTCTGAGGAACAAAAGACTCTTCTCGGGCAGTACGGATCGGGATCGTATTTCTACGGCCTGAGGCTTGCTCGGTCCTTTTTGAGGACGAAGCTCCCCGATGAGTTGAAGCCTATGATCGAGGAGCTAAAGTCGGTGAACGAGCTTGCCAACGAGCTCGAGCTATCCTCCTCAGAGGTCGAGGCTGATGTTGACGACGGGGAGGACGTTTAGACTCCCGAGCCTGAGAACGTTGCTGATGCTACCGACCTAGATTAGGCCATCGAGCACGAGCTCCAACTTTTGTATTTTGTCAATTTTTGTAGGTTCTTGGCCCGAGGAGGGGTCTTGTATTTTTTGTCTCTCAATGAAATTTTATGTTCGATCTTTTATTTTTGTTGCATCTTCATCTCGAGTTTGTTATGTAGAGGTCGATCTCTGTGTTTGCGAATAGCTCGAGCTCATTACTTGGGATGGTCTTTAACCCAAGTAGATCGCATATTGATGTTCAAAAAAGCTCGAGCATATTACTTGGGTGATTTATCCCCCAAGTAGTTCGAGTCTTGATGTAGCAATGAGCTCGAGCGTGTTACCTGGCTGAGTTTTTACCAAATAGCTCGAGTCTTGATGTTGCAAAGAGTTCGAGCGTGTTACTTGGGTGATGTATGCCCCAAATTGCTCGAGTCTTCATGTTGCAAAGAGCTCGATCGTGTTACCTGGCTGAGTTTTTGCCAAAT
>CAIGRL010303904.1:0-15174 GCA_903798325.1 Fraxinus xanthoxyloides
AACCCTCAATATTTATCCATTGTAAAAAAAGCCCCAAGAGAATAACTTATTTTAATTAAATCCACATTTGACATTGACCAAGACAATTCAGCAATTGACTTTGACTAAGAAAAGATGAGTTGTCACAATTACCCCCTTACACTGCCAGTACGAGACCCAGTAAAACATTGCTTGGTCGTAAGGGCATTAAAAATTCTGGAAGCAATAGTGAAATATTTACGAGATTGTCCTCCGTGTTTACCTTACCTAGTGGTGTGGTCCGGCTGCTCCGGTCAGCAGTTGCTACCTACAAAACGAGTTCGAGGCTTTCTCCCCTGTTGTACCTCCAGCGTGAGAATCAGTAATCGGTTTGTCAGAGTAGGAAGATAGTATAATATGAATTCACGTAGTTCGGGTTTCAAGAAGACAAATATTTTTCACCTTGGAGTTATTTATAGGCATATGTTGCTACGTGTGCATTTGGGCTGTTGCTGGTGCCACGTGTCCTAGTAAGCCTCATCACTTCCCACACGTTCAGGGTAGAATGACCCCTACTCCTCAAGTGGTTGGTTGTACCCGCGTTCGTTGTTGGGCGATTTTTGTCTAGCACATTGTCATTTGTATGGTTGAGTGTGGCGTTAGCCTCATGCGGTAGGCATGGGGGTCGACGGCTTCACGCAATAGGCATGAGGGTTGTAGCATGGCCTCATGGGGATCGACGATCTCATGGTGGTAGGCGGACTTATGAGGGTCGACGGCCTATGTGAACGTAGAGGACCTCATGGAGGTCGACGGCCCCATAGAGGTAGACAACCTTTTGTTGGTAGATGACCCAAGTGAATGTAGAGAGCCTCGTGAGGCCGACGGCCGGATAGATGTAGACAGTGTTTTTGGGACGACGACATCGTGGTGGTAGACGTAAAGCGTATCTCGGGGAACATTGGCCTTATTTACCCTTGCGGTGAATTATCGATGCAATATAATTTCACTAGCCCTCTTGCCTCTTACCGATGTCTATCGATAAGAGACAGCTCCTCCATGTCGACTAATCAGCTTACGTACCAAATGAGAGAGAATTGTAATTCATAAGAAAGTAATAGCATCCAAAATTGAATTCTATTTATTCAGAAACAAAAGAGCCTTTAAATAGTCTCTGAAAACCTAAATTTAAGGGAAAAAAAAAAAAACTAAAATAGGCATCCACTAAATCAAAGCAACTAAAAATGAAAAAAGCAAAAATAACGCTAGAACTTTGACTGCCTGGTAACACGTCTTAAACTGTGAATTTGAGGTTGGAAATGACATCAATCTAAAAGACGTTTCTAAAAATATATTATAATAGAAAATCTGACACCGGTGCAAAATGTTATGCTCCTTTCTTCGAAATAGCCTAAAATTTAGGCAATTTTTGGTCTAATTTTTCTTCAAACGCTAACGCCAATTGTCCGTATTTTTCACCATTGCCTTTTAGTTTTGGGGGAAATTTCCCCTTAAAAATTTCAAAATTTTCAAAGCCCTCCACTATTTAAGGGGTTGTAGAGGCTCCCATTTTATTTTTTATTCTTTTGTCAAAAACTCTCCATCTTCCTCCTCTTCTCTTAAGGTAATCTCTTCTCAAATCCATCCTTCATTTCGTATTTTGTAATGTATAAAACATTTATTTTTTCCTCTTCCGGTGAAAAAGGGGGTGAGGGGCGAGAGGGTCGATCGACCTATCTTCGGATAGGTCAGTCGACCCCGAATCGGGGCCGACCAGCTTTCCTAGTCGACGATTGGCATTGACCAACAAGGCTAGTCGACGGGTTGTTGGTCAACCGTCACTGGCAGCAAGGTTGGTCGACTTTCGAGGCGGTCATTCGTCGACGCCCAATGGCTTGTCGCGGGTCGGTTATTGTCGATGACCCCCCTTGCGTCAAAATTTCTTACGAGTCAAATATTTCGATTCATCTAACTGAATTTCAAGATTTCCAATTGATTCCCCCAAAATGTCATGTTGGGTCCACTAAATCTTTAAACCAAAATGTAGAAATTAAGCGAGATGCCGTGGGTAAGAAGGTATTTCTTGAGATTCCAAAGTATCATAGCTTATATTACTCCCCATCTAAGTTAGAAAAGTCAGTTAAGAAGTATGTGCGGGTAGACAACTACATCTATGGAGCCCGTAGGCCCGATGAAACACTTCCCGGAACCGACCCCTGCGAGGTTGCCGTTTAGAAAGACATCATGGACGGTGGTTTTTACTTTCCCATACATCCTTTCGTTGTCTCGTTATTTAACGAGTTCCAGCTTACCCCTAGCCAAATAAATCACAATGCTTGGAGGAAGGTGCTTTATTTCCTATATGTCTAACTTAGCAAGAAAGTTCCTCTTTCAATGGATCTTTTCAAATGCGTTTTCGAGATGCACGAGTTAGCCTAATGCAATGCCTTTATTTATTTCACAACTCGAGTTCCGTTGCACTTCCCTTAAGTTTAGAAATTCTAATAGCGCGTGGAAGTCCAAATTTTTCTTTGCTCACCTTCATGAGGGCCAATTTCCTTTTCAACACCTACTGGAGGCACTCCCTAATCCATCTTTTCAATACCTCCCTTCTGAAAACACAAATCCAAAAGTTGACCAAAATTTCACCCCTCGTGCCTGACTTGGTGTTGGTTTTGACAACGAGAAAGATTTTGCTAGTTGGGATGGTCGTCCTAATGGTAGGTTTTCATACCCTGCTTGTATATATTATTTTTTAGAGTATCTCTTGTGTTGTTTTCTATTCGTTGAGCTTGATTAACTCGATTGCTTGAACACAAATATGGACCTTAACTTGGACGAAGTGTTGAGGTCCCTGCCTGAATAGATGAGTGATGAGGGTTTGCCCGTACTGATGGTAAAATTTTTACATGTCTTATTGTTCTTCTTCTTTGTTGCACTTCTTGACTCGTTATTTTGTAAGCTTGATAGTCTCTATTCTGTTGATACATGGATGAACTTTAATTTATAGGAGACCATGGACTCCTTGGCGGAGTACGATCACGAGAGTAACGATAATCCACCTCCTCTCCCGTTGAAGAGGAAGAATACCTTCAATGGAAGAGCACAATGACCTACAATCGAGGAGGCTCCTCAACTTTCGGATGATCCAGTCGAAGTAGTCCCACCCAAAGATATAGGGGGCACCCCGAGTCATGTTGCTTCCGAGCATGAGGGGCTATTCGAAGTTGAGGACGGTCAAGTCTTTGGTTACGCCTAGGCACTCCAGTCGATTGCTTGTCAGAGTGCTAACGACATCGAAAGCATTCTGGCGGTTCACACCTGGAGGGTAGGTTTTTTTGTGTCCATCCTTGCTTGTCGATTTTTTTCGTACATGCTCTAATTGTGTGATCTCTTGTCTCTTTTAGGCGATGACTCTTCAGGCTGGGCTCGTCGAGTCAAGTCGTCGTTTATCGTCGGAGTTGAAGAGCATTGTAGAAGAGAAAAAGAGATAGGCTCACCAATACAAGAAGAAACTTTCTTCCTTGAGGAAGTTGCTCGAAGATTGATAGGCTCGTTCTATGGAGCATGCTTGTTCTACTGATTTTTCTAAGGCTCTGAACTCTTATGGAGAGAAGGTGATGATGAGGTCCATCCAATTGACCAAGGAGTACATATCTGCTGAGTATCCATCCATCGATCCTACAGGCTTTGATAGGTTCTTGGCAAAGTGCAAAGGTAAGGAAGACAGAGCCCCCCAGCCCAAGACATTTGGGAAAACATCACGAGGCGCGAGTGAGGATCCCTTTCACTCAAGTTGACCTGATCTTTAGTTGCTGGCCTTTGAGTACTTTCCATTATTTTTTTGTTAGTTAATTGTTTTGCACATTCTTCTGGTCTGGGATGTGGATAAACCATTTAGTTATTTTGCACATTTTCCTGGTCCGAGATGTAGACAGACACTTTTGTTACATTTCAAGCATGAGTACTTGTTTATTAAACATCATTTTGGTTTTCCCTTTTTCTCCCTATATATATATTTTGCTAATTGCTGCGTGTTGAGCGGTGTGGATTGTCGGGTTAGGTGATTTGGAGTCTTAATCCTTTCGGGTTTTGAAAGCTCACCTCCTACCACTAGCGATTTTGAGCTACCCAATTTTTGACTTTTTTTGCTTATTGCTATGTGTCGAGCTATCTTGGATCGTCGAGGTCGGGGTTAGGTGATTTTAAGTCTTAACCATTTCAAGTTTTAAAAGCTCACCACCAGCCCCTGGCGATTTTGAGCTAGCTATTGACATTTTTGCTCATCGCTATGTGTTGAGTTATCTTGCATCGTTGAGGTCGGGTTTAGGTGATTTTGATCCTTAACCATTTAAGGTTTTGAAAGCTAACCACTAGCCTCTAGCGATTTTGAGCTAACCATTTTTTGATTTTTTTTGCTCGCCGCTATGTATCGAGCTATCTTGGATCGTCGAGGTCGGAGTTAGGTGATTTTAAGCCTTAACCATTTCAGGTTTTGAAAGCTCACCGCCAGCTTCTAGCAATTTTGAGCTAGCCAATTTTGACTTTTTTGCTCACCGTTATGTGTCAAGCTATCTTGGATCGTCGAGGTCGGTGTTAGATGATTTTGAGCCTTAACCATTTCAGGTTTTGAAAGATCACCACCAGCCCCTAGCTATTTTGAGCTAGCCAATTTTTGACTTTTTTGCTCACCGCTAGTAGTCTTCACTTCAATTAGTTATAAACCAACATCTCATAGTAGAATTTAACTTGCCAAGATTTGGGGACTCGGTAGATGCACCGGGATGTCCCTGCTAGGCTAGCCCTTCCATAGCGCCCTCATCATCTGCCGCCACTTAGGCTTTTCATTAAACAAATTTCAATCAGATGCAACGATTGCAAGCATTACATCTTGAGAATCCTAGCTACAATATTTACAATCAGTCATTACATCAAAATTAAAAATTCCCCTAACAACTATTTTTACACGCAAACACTACGCTGCTCGTATCTCTTACTTGTTTGTCTATTTGAGGTGCTCAGCATTTCATGGCCTACCCAAAGGTTTTCTCTTCAAGTCTTTCAGCTGTAAGCTCCCTTCCTGAGACTCCAAATCACTTGTATGGCCCTTCCCAATTTGGTCCAAGCTTGGTTGGAGGGTGTCCTGCCGCTGCTGCTTCCCTTAGTACAAGATCTCCTGATTGGAAAACTCTTGGTTTCACCCTGCGGTTGAAGTACCCAGCGGCTCTCCACTTATTAGCCATCATTCGTATAGCCGATCTCTCCTTCCCCCTATCTAATAGGTCAAGCTCTGCATTGGTGGTCGAGACATCAAGCTGACTGGCTTTCATCCTACAAGACTCGTTCAAGACTTCCACTAGAACAAAGACCTTGATTCCAAAAGATAGCTTGATAGGGATTTCCCTTGTGGATTCTCGCTGGGTGGTGTGATATGCCCACAACATGTAGGGAGTTTGTCTGCCCAAAGCCCGTTTTTCCATGATACTGACATGTGTCATCCCTCCTTACCAATTCGTTGGCATCCTCCTTCATCGTGGGCCAATAGTACGCCTGCTGGAGAGCTTTGAAAACAAGGATAGCTACCCCCGGGTGGTTGTCACAAATACCCGAGTGTATCTCGAGTAGTACATTCTGAGCTTCTGTTGGACGCAAGTACTTCAAGTATGGCACGGTAAAACCTCGTTTGTATAGTTGCCCACTGATCATTGAGAATGATACCGCTCATATTTTTAGCTACTAGCTTAAAGTGCATCATCGGGTAATTTATTTTCCATCAAGTAGTCTACCAACAAGTCTACCCAGCTTGTTTCATGCTCCTAAGTTGCAACGTCATCTATGAGCAAAATGCTCGGCTGTCGTAAGACTTTTACATTAGTAGTGCTAGGTAGATGCTTAGGATTAGTCGATGCCAGCTTAGATAGTGCGTCTTGTAGAGGCAAGGGACCTTGGTTATCCTGAAACTCATAAACCCCATTTGCAAGTCCCTAACCTTCCTTAGATAGGATGTCATCTTTCTGTCCCTTACCTCAAATTCTCCTTCACATGCCCAACGATCAACTGGAAGTCACTACAAATTCTATTGATGTTATCCCAAGTCTGATTGCCAAATTTAAACCCGCGATGATTGCCTCATATTCGCCGTCATTATTTTTCGCAGGGAACTCAAAACACAACGAATATGTCAACTCCTCAAATTTTGGTCCTATCATAATGATGTTAGCTTCGGACCCCTCGCAATGGGAGGATCTATCTACAAAGATTTTCTAAACGTCTTCTACTTGTTGTGGGTAGTCAGGTGAAATTGTTAGCTTTGTAATAAAATCTTCCAACATGTCCGTTCTTGCCTAAACTAATGTGGAACTCATTTTGCTTGATTGCCCTCTTCAACATCCTTCCCAATGTCTCAGGTCGGTGCAAGATTTGCTTGACGGTTGGTCTGTATAGTATGGCACTGAAAGTATGGTCCTAACTTTTTGACTACTACAATCAATGCGAATACCAACTGCTCCGCAAGGGTGTATCGAGTATCCGTACCCCTCAACACCTGGCTAACATAGTAAACAGGCTTTTGCATCTTCAAGAACTCTTTCACCAGCACTACACTGATCGGATATTTTGGCGCTACTTAGTATAGGCTCAAACATCCCCTAGGCATGGCCTAGTCACGACAGGTGCTTGCTGTAATGATTGCCTTAAAATTTACAGTGACTCATTACACTCCTTGGTCCATTCAAAATTGATATAGCCCCCCAATCGCCTTAAAGAAGTGATAACACTTATCCGCAGCTCGGCTCATGAAGCGATTCAGTGTCGTTACCCATCTGTCAGCCTCTGGACCTCCTTCCTATTTTCAGGGCTCTTAATCTCCAAAATTGCTCGAATTTTATTCGAATTCGCTTCGATACCCCTCTGTGTGATCATAAAACCCAAGAACTTGTCGTTTGTTGTTCCAAAAACACACTTCTCTAGATTGAACTTCAGCTTGTTTTATCGAGAAGTGTTAAACACTTTCTGCAAGTCCCTAACATGGTTGTTGACCTTCACACTCTTGACGACCATATCGTCCACATATGTTTCTATGACACTTTCGAGCGGGTCTTTGAAGAACTTATTCACCATTCTCTGATAAGTTTCCCCGACATTTTTTAGGTCGAATGGCATGGCCGTATAACAACACGTCCCAGCATCAACTATGAAAGAGGTTTTCTCCTGATCTGACTCTGCCATGGAGATTTGATGATACCTAGAAAATGTGTCTAGAAAACATAGCCACTATTGGCCTGATGTGGTGTCCATTAGGTGATTCATTTAGGGTAGAGGATATGAGTCTTTTTGACACGCTTTGTTGAGTCTGGTATAGTGTGCGCACATAGTCTATTTCCCATTTAGTTTTCTCACTAGGACGACATTTGCTAACCACTCGGGATATTATACTTCCCTGATGAAACATGCCTGCAGTAGTTTATCGATCTCGGCCTTTGCTACTGCTTGTCGCTCTGGGTAAGATTTCTTTTCTTGTACTTTATAGTTTAGCACTCGATAAGACACCCAGGCGATGTTGTGCAACAGATGAGTCAACCCCTTGTATGTCACTCGGGCTCTACGCAAAAACATCCAAATTACTTGTCACACACTTCACGAACTGCTATTTCTCGCCCTACTACAATCCAATCCCCATGTTGAATTCATGTCGTCCGCCACCATAATCTTTTCCTGTAGTGTCGAGGGGTTCGATTCGTCCCTTAGGGGCTCGAGGTCCATCATCATTGGTAGGAATCCCTTCATCCATATGATGTCCATGTAACACTTCTTGAGGACTGTTTGTTGTCCCTCACACTTCCCACACCTCGACTTGTTGGGAATTTCATCACCTGGTGGTAAGTAGAAGGAATGGTTCTTGCTGCATTCAACATGGGTCGACCGTAGATCGCGTTATACACCATGGGGGTTTTTACAACTAGATAATTTTCTAAGATGACAACACTTGCAGGGTAGGTGCCCAATGTTACTAGTAGCTCTACTACTCCTTCTGGTATTATAATAGCCCTTCCAAATCCTATAAGGGAAGATGACACTGCCTACAACTGTTTCGCCGAAATTTTCAATCCTTGAAATGCTTCCCAAGTGAGCATGTTCGCTTGGCTTTCACCATCAACCAATACCCTTTTGACATCATAGTCTGCTATGTCGCCGACTATTACCAAGGCATCATCGTGGGAGGTCACCACACTTATCAAGTATTCTTCACAAAAAGTGATGCTCTAATCAAATCTAGCCATTTTCTGAATAGAACAGACTGTAGCTATTCATACATAGTTTTTCTAGCGAAGTTTAAGTCTCCACCCGCTGCAGCTCCTCTAACAATTACATTTATGACACCGGCTCTAGGCAACGATCAATCCTCGACCTTCTGCTTGTCTCGATCATTCCTTGCATACTTAGTCAAAAAGCCCCGCTTTAAGAAGCACTCAATCTCCTCCTTCAAATGTATACATTCTTCAGTTTCAGGTCCATTTTCCTTATGGAAGTTGCAATATTTGTTCTTGTCCCGTTTACAAGCTGATGCTGCCATCAGTCTCAACCATTCAAGTTCTTTCATGTCTCGGATTTCCATCAATATCTTGTCCCGCAGAGTATTCAAAGGGGTGAAGGCTTTGACCTTCTCGTGTCTCTACCTAACCAACCGGTCCTGAAGGTACCCCCGACTTAAATGTTCATTCCTTTGCTTGTCCTTGTCAACGGGTTACCGTACATCTCCTATATTTTTGCTTGTTGCTTCCCGTCTCCCATCCATATCTAAGATTTTTCATGATTTTTTCTGCTTTGTTTATATCAACATACTTATCACCCTTCTTCAACAGGTCATGTATTGACTCCAGGGGATTATTTGAAAGTGACATCTTGAAGGCCCAATTCATTAATGTTGTCACTACCGCACATATCTGAAGGTCTTTTATACCAAGTATTGCCCTGCTGATTCTAGCCAAATACTCTTGCAAAGACTCATCCTTTTCTTGTACCACCTGCATCAGTCCAATAGCTATTTTTTGTTTTGACTTGCTGCTCATAAATTATGCCACAAAACTCCTGGACAATTCGTCAATGTTCTTTATAGACCTGGGTGCCAGTGTGGCCACCCAGTCTCTAGCCTCCATCCTCAGTGTTGGGGGGAATGATCTACACATCACTGCATCAGGGGCTGCATAGAGCATCATTAAGTCAATGAAGGTCCGCAAGTGGTCCAGTGGGTCCGTGACTCTGTCATATACTTCTATCATTGGCGGTTTAAAGCCTTTCGGTAAAGGCATGACCATAATCTTACGGGAAAAAGGATCTTCCTGAGGTCCCCATGTCTCACGCCATTGGCTAAGTAACAAGTGAGGTAACTGTTCGAGTCACCTGAGGTGGTTACTCACGTACGTCCTCCGACGAACTTTGCGAAAGGGCTGTGATTTTCTACTTCTGACTTTGTAAAAAGGTCTCATGGCGACCAATTGTGTCTCCAAGGCATTAAATTAGCTCTGTGTTACGTACTGCGATGGTGGTGGCGGGTCTTGACCCCTGAGACAAATTTCGACTCCATCTCCACTGTATTCCCGACCATGCATGTTTCACTCCTTGTCCATCTTCTTTACATAGCTTTTCTGTTCAGTGGGATTTCCTACAGACGGCTCCAATGAAATGTTTGCGAGACTGTCCTTCGCGTTTACTTTACCGAGTGTAGTTGTCCGACTGCTTCGGTCAGCAGTTGCTACCTACAAAATAAGGTTGGGGCTTTCTCCCCCATTGTACCTCCGGCGTGAGAATCAATAATCGATTTGTGAGAGTGGGAAGATAGTATAATGTGAATTAACGTAGTTTGGTTTTCAAGAAGACAAATATTTCTCACCTTGGAGGTACTTATCGGCACCTGTGGCTACGCATACTTTTCGGCGGTTGCTGGTGCCATGTGTCCTACGTAAGCCTCCTCACTACTCCCACATTCGGGGTAGAATGACCCCCACTCCTCAAGTGGTCAGTTGTACCCAAGTTCGCCGTTAGGTGGTTTTTTTCTAGCACATTGTCATTTGTATGGTTGAGTGTGGCATTGACCTCATACGGTAGGCATGGGGTCGACGGTTTCATGCGATAGGCATGAGGATCGCATCATGGACTCATGGTGGTAGGTGACCTCATGAGGGTCGACGACTTATGTGAACGTAGAGGGCCTCATGGGGGTCGACGACCCTCTACATTCACTTTCAAGTGAATGTAGAGGGCCTTATGGGGGTCGACAATCGCGTAGAGGTAGAAAGTGTTTTTGGCGCGACGACTTCATAGTGGTAGACATGAAGCGTATCTCGGGGAACGTTGGCCTGATTTTCCGGTGTGGCGAATTATTGATGTCATATGATATCAAATAGCTTGTAATATGATTATGGAGAAGGTCTCAACTGAAGCCAAACATCATCTCATAGTCGAAGTCATAATTTTCATAAGTATCTTTCCACTTTAGTTTTCATTTCCTTAAGGCCTTGGGAAATAATTTTCTGAGGGTGATAATCCCATGTGGATGGATTCGGATCACGATCCGATACCGACCAAATTATCAACGAAAGTCTTTTGCTGCAAGATTTTGTTTCTAATCCCATGGTATAAATAAAAATTGAATTAACAAATTTGAAAATGGATGCTTCAGTTTGTAACTATATAAATAAATAAATAATGACTAACTGAATATATTCATTGATTAATTTTCTTTAAAAAAATTAAAAATTTAATAAATAGATAACGACGGATTCAATTCTCTTGAAATTTAATAAAAAATTAAAATATATTAAACATTGTCCAACCAGAAAAAATCAATTCGGAATTTAAAAAAAAATTAAATATTAATAAATGTTTAACGATAGAATATATTCTGCCAGTGATGATTTAAATATTATTTAATAAATTCGTTGAGCTTTATAAAATTCAAAATAACATTTTTATGTTAAAAAAATGTATTTAATGATGTAAAAGATTGTGAAAATGGACAATGAGTTGAATAAATAGTTTTTGCCGTCACCAATGAAATTGTATATTTTAGAAGTAAATAAAAATTTCATTTGTAAGTTTTCAAAATTAAAGACTTAGAAAGGTGAGAATTTGTGAATAATAGTCTTCTCTTACAAAAGAAAAAAAAAAGAGTTTATGCTTCTTAACTTGATTATCGCAGTAATTAAGTTAAAAGTAGGGAAAAACACTAGAAGTTGCCCGAAAACGTCAAATACTATGGAAAAGTATGGAATTGAAAAAATGAATATATAATAGGCAAAAAATAATACTCATCGGGCCGTTTGATTTGAATGTTTGATAAGTGGACCAAAATGGTTCCTATTGAACCACTAAATGGGATTGCGAACCTATTACACGGCTTGTGAAGTATAAAAGTAACAATGAGAGGAAATATAAGATTAAAAGGTTCATCCAAAGTAAGCGAACATTTTTCCCCATCGAAACTGGATATAAGCTATCAATAAAATAACACGTGGGTCAATGAATAAAACTTTATACCATTAACAGAATCAATTACAAGTTAGCCAATAAGGGGGCCCCATCTATCCTCCCTAAATGACCAATTTACCCCAAAACTTGAAGAAACATCTATAAATATCCTCACTTTCGAAGAGAAATGTATGCAATTCAAATATTTCCCACTCAAATAGTTATTTCTCCTCTTACACTAAGTTTTAGCATCGAAACTAGAGAATTTAGGACGAAAAAATCATATGTAGATGATAGGATTTGTTGATTCGATCTTTACCATCAACAAATTGGCACTTTCAGTAGGAAACCGTTTAACAAAGAAAACCACGAAATTCTCTATAGTGGCTAAAAAATCCTTGAGACGTAAAAGATTAAACCAAATAGAAATAGATTTGAAAATGATAAAAGCGTTAGAGTTCAAAATGGAGGAATCTAGCAATGATTCAACCAATGGTGATATCAATCCTCAAAGAAATCAAGAAGGAGTACCAAAAGAGTTTTAGGCCAGCGCTTTTCCTACCCTGCCACCATCAGAAAAAAGGAACATTCACTACAAGATATGTACAAAAAATGATGTAAAACCTCAAAGCATCACTACAACAAAAATAGCCTATAGTAACGTTCGAAAAATGTTGTCGTAGGCCTACGGTAACGTTTGAACGTGTGTTGCAAATCAAAGTGTTGTTGTAGAGTGGAGAGATACGGCAACGTTTTTTGAACGTTGCCAAAAGTCTTCGGCAACGTTTAAAAAAAGTTGCCGTAGAGATGTCTTTCGCAACGTTTGTCAAACGTTGCCGTAGGTTTTTTTTTTTTTACACAGCAATTTATGCAAATTGATTGGCAAATTTAAAAATGACTCCTTACAAATTTTGAAATTGTATAAAAATTTATAATTTCATTACAAATTTTTGAATCCATACACTTGAACATTACAAATTCCAAACACAACCTAGACTAAATAAAAATTTGCCTTGCAAATCCACTTAATTGCAGTATAAAAGATTCTCACACTAATAGTTGTACACAATCTACCGTGTTATGTTAGATCATTATCAAAATCAACAACCTTATTTCTCTTCCTTTCTTTTTCTCCTCCTCTGCTGAGTTAATCTTGGCAACAGATCCAAACCTAGCACCTCTAGCCTTCTTCTTCTTGGCAATAGACTGTGCAATCCCAAATCTGAGAAAGAACAATAAAATGTCAAAGAAAAACATCTATTGAAAATCAGTCCAAAGTGTCAATGTGTGATGATTAAGTTGGTCAAACATGAACCTATTACCATTCTTTATAACATCACCCACCTATGCACAAGATGTCAGAATGAGTTGAAGATAAAGGTAGCAGTCACGTTCACACACATACAAATTCAAAGAGAGAGAGAGAGTCGAAAATGGCGTGCTTTGAAAATGCATCACCAGCATTGAAGGAGATTCTTCTAAAAAAAATGGGCAAGGAGACTGTAAATATGAAATCAAGACTGGTTTGTTGTATTCTGCTTGCAAATGCGAGTTTGTCGAGGTATAATTATTATTCTATTTATTTATTACCAAACTGACAACTCTATTTTCTTTTTATATGCTCTTCAAGTAATAAAGTAAAAGAAAACAACTGAGGATGAGCTACAAGTCATCAACCTGCCTATGGTTATTTTGTTGCCCGACATTTTACCCGAAAACTAAGCCATATCTTGTCCTATTCTTAGGAATCAAAAATCAGACAATGAAATTGAACCCTATTGCTGCACATGATCATGGTGAACCTCAAAACCCAATTCGTAATTTTGATAGTACTAATAATCAAAAGATCTTTGCCCCTATTAGGTGGTAGCCACATATTTGATTTATGGTCAGTATGAAAAAAAAATCTCACTATTTGTTCCTGCACCAATTACATTTTGTGCAAACTGCTACAACAAACACGACCCAAATTTCAGCAGCTGATTTTATTGGTTGCTTCAAATAATTCTGTAAATATGCTATAATCAAATGAAAAACCTTGAACTATAGAAGTACAAGGGATAATTATTTACAAACAGAAACAAGTAACAGAGGAAGAATGAAACAAATTATAAGTAACATGTACATTGTAATGTAGCTTAGAGTGCTACTAAGTAAAGAACCGCATATAAACTTGCTTATTCCAATAGATTGTGTGTACACAAACACACAATCAATGAGAAGAAACAAGTAAAAGGGAGGAAAATTACATGGTAACACATTTAGCAAGACTAGTAAACAAGCAAATAAGTGTAAGTGAGTGAGTGTGTGATTCACGGTGGAAAAAACCAAGGATGAAGCAATTATATGAGTGTACTCACCATGAATTTTCGGTAGCATTAGAGATGATATCATAAATTATCAATGGATGAATCCCCGCTTGAGCACCTAGAGACATGGCTTCAAGTGAAGCTACAAAATGAATGCCTTCAAGGAGCTCAATTACCATTTTAAATTTACTGCAATGGGAAATAAAAAGCTTATTTTAGAAAACATAACATAGATCATTTACACTGTTCATAGATATAGTTGCAACTAAAAGAATCCTTCGTATAGCATTTGGAAGATTTGTGGTCAATGATAAATGTACAGTATAATTAGGGTCCACACTAACATCTTCAAGAAGTAGAAGCATAATAAGTCTATAAACAGCACTGTAACTTCAAATAAAGTGTTTCAAATTTTGCAAGGATCTGTCACATAAACTACCACATATTATACACTGATGGGCCAAAAGCATAAAAGC
Source organism: Fraxinus xanthoxyloides (assembly GCA_903798325.1). Classification (NCBI taxonomy): domain Eukaryota; kingdom Viridiplantae; phylum Streptophyta; class Magnoliopsida; order Lamiales; family Oleaceae; genus Fraxinus; species Fraxinus xanthoxyloides. The sequence continues at coordinate 14,210 of CAIGRL010303904.1, forward strand.
AGCTTCATATAGTGGGATATCCTAACAGCTGTATAAGTGGATGTGGGTTTTGTGAAGGGTTAAGGGCCACCATAAGTTCAGCAGACAAGGATATGTGTTTTCCAGGTAGATTATCAATTCTTGGTGCTGAAAGTGTAAACATGCTATTTCATGATTCAGTTAGTGCTAGCAACATTGATCCGATGAAAGAAGGACCTATCTCTTATCCTTCGAGTCAATGTTAAGGAAAAAAGAAAAAAATATCTTCCAGCAATATTCATCAACCAATCAATTACTGGGTTAGTCAGCACAACAATGTTATATTACATGGGGGCATCAAGTTCACACTCAAAACTTGAAAAAATTGACATGGCAATAGAATCCATCATCTACTGAAACTTCTGTCCTCCCTCTGTCTGCAACCACCAAAATATCTTCATCGACTTCCCTCCTCTTACTCTTATATGGGATAATTCCCTTCGCTTTTGGAATTTATCAATCCTAATTCAAAGAAACAAGCTGGTCACTGTTGTCTAATTCAATGAAATAGGCTGACACCAAGATCCCTAAATCAAATCTCATCAAAATCCCTAAATCCCTAAATCAAGTCTGTAGTCAATACAATAAATTACCTACTTACCTTGGAGCAGCGCTGCAGCGGAGCTTGGAAGTTGTACTTGGAGACTGGAGTTGGGCAGAGCTCGAAACGGGTCTGTGGTGTGACTGTGTGTAGTGTGGGAGAGTCGAGAGGGGAAGGGCGGACGCGAAGCGGGAGATAGGGTGTCCGTTCCATGCCAGGTGTTCACGAAAATATGTTTCGGATTTAAATTACAGCAAGTGCATGGTTCATTGACAAGTGATAAAGTGGAAATCCTAAAATTTCGAGTATCGTTCCCACGAGGATTGGTTTAATGTGATTTCTACTATCTCGACCTTAACCGAATCTATTAAATTTGAGATGAGTTTTCAATTTCTATTATTAAACT
>CAIGRL010303916.1:0-11492 GCA_903798325.1 Fraxinus xanthoxyloides
CCTCGCCTCCGAGGCTCAAAGTAAGGGGCGCCGCGTAGCAAGTCACGTAAGCGGAAAATCAACAAAAAAGTCAAATAAAGACCCATGAAGTCAAAATATGAAGAAATCAAACAAAACTGAGGTCTTTGCATTGCAAGGTCGAAGTTCATGTTGAGGCACTGCCTCAAGGATGAAGTACTACAACTTGAGTTTGACCACTGCCTAAGGAAACAAAGAAATGAGCTAAAGTTTTCCACTTAGAGAAACACCTAAAAGATCTCTCCGAAACTCTCAAACTCATCCGAAGCTCCCAAACTCATCTGAAGCTCATGAAGCCGATGATGTCTCTTGTAATAGATTCGAAAATCTCTTAAAAGTGATTGATGTAACATTTGTAATAAAGTTTGTCAATGTTTCAGCCTAATGTATAGAACGTTTGACTCATTTTCAATATATTAATTACATGAGTAGATAGTGATGTGACACCCCCAATTCAGGAGATGATGCCACGTAGTTCTAATTCAACGATCACAACGTCAATCAAGACAGTATAAATAGGTTATCTTTGTAAGAAATGGGGGCTTCTAGGCAATCAAATATTGGAAAAATACACTTGAACTCTTGAGAAATCTACAAAAAACCCTTAGTAGAATATTCATTGGTTATCTTTACAATTTTGTTAAGCATTGATTTCAATAGACAACATAGATACCTCAATACACGTTTTTATCTATTCGTCGACATAGTCCTGTTGATTGTAACATAAGTTTCTTTGGTTTTCATCCTCTTTAGTCCGATTGCTCTCATTTCACACTGCCGGAGTTTGAACATTTTTGTATCTTACCGCAAAGTGCCTCCCACGTCCATTTCCCGCCTATTTACCGTCGATAATCCTGTGCGTCAGAATCATACTTGACTTGGTAAGAGTGGGTCAGATATCTGTTGAGTTCATTTTTTTGGGTCAACAAATGACAAATTAAATATTCACCTTTTTCGAGGAATTTTCATCGAACGTGGACTTCTTTATTCTCTTGAAGAAGATTCTTCAACCTTTTTCTTTATTTTCCCTTTTTTTTAGCTTTTCGGTTTTATCTACACTTTGAATCATCAAATAGCGGGAGTCTTCAAATTAATCTTTTGCAAAAAGCTCGATGGTTATAATAGGTGGTATTAATGGCCAATTCCAGGGATTTAGGGTAGTGAGATGTTGAGGATGGGATTTGAGTTGAGGAAGAGACTGGTTGTAGAAAAAGAATGTAGTTTTGTGGCTATGGTAATATAATTATTTGAAAAGATTTGATTTGGTTTTAGATGATGATAAAAAATGGTAAATATATGAATATTCTTTTAATTTTGTATTAATTAATTTATAAATATTTTAATCTTAATTGAAACTTATTAACACCTGATTTCTGATAGAATATCTTTAACATCTTATTTTTTAAGTATAAAGTTTAAAGATTAGGTTTTGTTTAATTTTCCCATTTTATTGAGAATCAAAACCCATATTTATAGGGAATGATTATAGATACAATAGTAATAATTTTTAGAACTGCATGGATATAATTATCATTCAATAATAAATTTACAATTTACAATACTCTTCTTAAATGACACGTTACAAAATATCAGTCTCGTTAAAATCTTGTCAAAAAAATCCAATAGCACAAAACTTGAGTTAAAGAAAAAGAGTACATTTGATCCCCTTATTTCAATTATTGTATCAATTGATCCATGTCTTGCATATCAATGTCCTCAATATTGATATATTGTACGTCAACGTCTTCAAGAATATCCACTAGGACAAAATCTGATGATTGTAGTATCATGATGATTCAAAAATTGGCTCTTATTGATTTCTTCGGGAGCCTCGTACACATAAATACATTATTTTGAGGGTAAATATATTTTATGTTATGAACATTCATTACACAATGAATATACCTCGTTAAAACTTTATTAGAAAAATCTTTGTTGAAAAAACCATAATAAAGGAAAAAGAATACATTATTCTTTTGAATACGCCACAAATACTTTTTTATTGAAAACCTTGTTAGGAAAATTCAATGATACAAAATATTGGTCAAGGAAAAAAGTGTACAACGTGTATTTATTCTCCATCATGATAGTATCACTTGAATTATACTTCAAACATGGTAAATCCTTCTAGGATAATATCAAAATCATACAAGACAAATTGTTTATAATCATATTTATTACATGTATATCAAATTGCATGCATTGTCACGCTAATGAAATAAAGACTTGTGATTATATCCACCACATGATAATTTATCTATTTATACAAATCTTCAAGAAATTCATTATGCAAAGAGTCGTATATTTCATATTACGTTCTTTCATTTTCATTTTGCATAAGTATACACCTTTTGTGTTTAGATTCTAGATCCAAAAACCTCTGATTTCTCTAATAAGTTCAATTTTACTAAGATCTCGTTTAGAAATTTTAGGTTTCATTAGTAAATTTAATTGTAGTATGATCGCTTCATTTTATTTTGCTAATCGTTACTTCGATCGATATGTTTCGACGAATTTATTTCGATTCCTTGTTATTCATAACATGATGCAGTACATCGTAAGCAAAAGTGTTATCGACAACTTTTTCTTTTCGATTACGTTTCTTTCTCGATAATGACATAACTTATTGCGATATCTCAATTTTTAACAAATCAGGTAGTTGAACCTCTTCTAGAATTTTATAATTTGTTATGCCTAAATAATCACCAAGAGTATAAGCCACTTTAATGGGACCATCTTTATTAATTGCTCCATTTTCGTTTGAAATTTTTTATATTAGAATCGAATACATCATGTTTTAGGCATGCCATAAATTTATCAAATATAATATTAACTAATTTTCCTACAAGACGTTAATTCGAGTGGAGCATTTAAAACTGGTGTATGAGACATTGTTGATCTTTTTGGTCAGTAAATGTACCTAAACAAATTATTTTTTGAATTTCTGACTTAAATTATCTTTTGCGAAGACTTAGATAGTAATGTACTTTTTAATTCCTTCCCCTGATGTCCGGAGAATTGACCAATCAAAATTGACAATCAGCAAATTGCGTTATTAAATATCACCCATTTAAGATAAGGGCTCAAACTATCTTAGCATTCTCTACTTTTCATTTCAATGTAATGTGGTGGATTAGTTGTATATATATTGTACTATCAAATAATTAGATGAACAAATCAGATTTGACCATAAGCCAATTATAATAGGGAGAACTTGATGTTGACATGATGCATAATAGCATTCCCTAAGCAGAAAATTGAAAGCAGTTTGTTCTCAATTAAATTAATTGGACGCGTTTAACAAACAATAGTGTTAAATCTTAATCGAGACTCAACTAACGCTTATTAAAAATTGAGATTTAGGATAATCAGCGTTAACAAGACACAATCTTAATTATATAATCTAAAATTATGCTCATAATTGAAAATTTGAACAGTAATTTTGCAAATTTCAATTTGCGAATACCACGCAATTATCTAGTCTATGTATCAAATCTATTAGATACAAATAATATCTAGATAGTTAACATAGAGGATGATAAGATCACATATATTATTCTAATTAATTTTCAGAAATATAGGCAATTTAGTCCTTATTTAGCTAATGATGACCCATTTTCAATAAAGAGAACAAGTAACATATATGAATTCATTTAATTGAAAAATCTTCTGGTTATTCGTTCAATGTACATTTGAATTTCTAATTTCGCACCATTATTAATCCAATGTTGATCTAACTGGACATGTCAAATAATAAGAAATAAAAGTTAGTGAACTTTTGGTTCAATACAATATTTATCAAGAAAGTCACTAAAGTTTAATATAGTACACCAATTAAGAAACACTATTAAAACCTTTGTAGGTTTCTCTTTTATTTAATGAAGAATAAATTTATAGCAATAGCAAATTTATTACTTCATATCACACAATATTGATTCTTCTAGTCTCAAAATAATATTCTTCAAGAACATTGGTATGAATAAATTATCGCTTTTTTAGAAGCACTTTAATTAAAATTACAATTCTCCAAGATCATACAATATTTACATTGAAATGTCTAAATTCTAAACCGCATAATATTCTTTTAAGAATATTGATTTGTAATGATTGATTCAAGTAATTCTACAATATTCTTTTGAAATATTTAAATGTTTGATTTGTATTTTGTTCTAGAATAACAGCAATTTCATGATCTTCAATAGTAATAACATATTATTGTTTAGAATAATAAATTATATAAGATTTTACTCTTTAGGAGTGAAAACATTATTTATGTTAGATTTTGTATTACCATACTATCCGAAAGCAAATAATATCTAACTAGATTATTAATAGGAATTATAATGTGCTACATCGAGGGCACATTATATTTTACTATTATTTTTTGAAGAGAAATATATCAATATTCCTCTGAAAAATTGAAAATTATAATCCATGTTCTTTAGGAGCAAATAGTATTCTTGTAAGATATTACTTATAATGTTATGCTACTTCAGGAACAACAATACGATAGATTATCAATTTAAAATTTATAAATGAATGTCTAAAAATATTTAACCAGGTTAAAAATATTAATTATCATACATACAAGATGTGATATAAAAATTAATTACAAAACATATATTAGGGAAAAAATATCCATATATAGAAGTTGACATAATTGACATAGGAGTTAAAGACATGAGTAACATTATATGAATAACTTCAAATGAATTTCACACACTGAAGTTAAAAGCACAAATTCTACATATCAAATGGCATGCATCAAAATGCAATGATTGAGATAGAATTAATGCATGTGTAAAAAATAAAATAAAAATTCACATGTATATGAAAAACTGGGAATTAATGCATATGTATTTCACATGGCACCAAATTGATTTGAGTACAAGTGACAGATGATTATACTTTTAAAATTTATTATCTTCTAACTAATTCGCTTTGATTTTTATAGACTCATGCCGATAACGAATTATAAATTAAAGAGAAAAATAGAGAACAAAATAGAAAGTCAATATAATTGTGTATATTTTATTGAGAATCAAAGTCCTATATTTATAGGAAATGATTAGAGATATAATAGTAATAATTTTTAGGATTGCAAGGGTACAATTTTCATTTACTATTAAACTTACCATTTACAAAAAAATAGAAATTCTGACACTTTTCTTAAATTTATTTATTATGTATGTTTTAATAAAATAATTTTATGTATAAATTAATATTTTTTTTCTTACTTTTAATCACATCTTTTTTAAAACCATTTTTCACAAAATTACTTTTAAAAAAAATCAATATTTTCAAAATAATTTTAAACTTCTATAATAGTTTATGTGCTATACATTTTAAATAACATCTATAAAAATAGTTGATAAATGATAAAACTATTATTTATACTAATATCTATCGTGCTTTAATAATATTTTTATAAATATGAAATATGCTCGAATTGAAATAAATTTGAAAGAAGCTTTAAAAGTTTTTACTTTGTGGGACAACAAATTGTTATTCCTTTTGCATTGGACTAGATAGTATGATGTGTATGTAGGCAATTATATATATATATTTTATTTATTTATTTATTTTTAAAGTTGGGCTTCTGCAGTTTGGGGTTTTCCATTTGGGTTTAATTTTGGGTGAAAATTGTGTCCATAATTTTCATGAGTGCGACAGATGATCGTTTAAACTCGATTTTTTTCTTGAACTAAGATTTATGAAATAATTAGAGGTATATTTAAGAATTGTCGAGGTTAATGAAATATTTGGTGTCATCTGGAACACTTCTTGCTTATATTGTGATTTTTTTTTTTGAAGTTGTATGGAACGTGGGACGGATATTTAGTTTAAAATGTTTTTCTAGTACCTGAGTTTCTTGTCTTGCTTTTGTGTAACTCGATTGATTGTTTGTATAATAAATGTTTAGAATGAACTGAAAAATAGTAAATTAAGAGACGTACTTCTTTAAGAAAAGTAGCTTTTACTCACTTTAAAGCAAATATAAATATGCTATTAAGGAAGGTAATTTACTTAAAAAGTTGTTTTTAATCTTAGTGTGATGTGCTTCTTAGTCATTCACCTCCTTTTTACTCGAATTTTCTAAAATTCTCTTATCATTTTTCAAAGCGTTCTGGGTTTAGCTCTTGACTTCCTTGTTCATCTGCGACAATTTTAGACTACCAAAATTGCAAAATCATAGGGCTCGTGATGTATTTTCTTGTAATGGTGTATTTGGGTTGAATTTCATGTGAAGTGGATTGAAATACAAGTAGTTTACATAATTGATGTATATAAACGAAGGGAAGACTAAAATCATGGGATGCATTAAAGAGAAAAAAAAAATCCAACTAGGTGTTCAATTACTATAAAGAGAGTGAAAACAACAATGGATTAGGAGTTTACATTAAAAGTAAGAAAGATGTCTAGGTTAATGACTCGGGTTTGAGTGATGCATAGTTTGGATTTGTTTTGAGTTTGATGAGCATCATGTAGAGATGGCACCCTCACCCCACCACTCTCCCGCCCCGCCCCATTTTAGATGGGGCGGGGCGGACTTGCCCCATTTCCTGCCCGAATTTTTTTTTTTTTCAAAAATTTCTAGTTAACTATTTTTCTTTAATTTGTAGTTAATTATTTTGTTTTTATTCTTCACGGAGCGGGTTCGGGACACTTCGAGACGAGACACTCCCTCCCCACCCTACCCCACCAACCTGTCGAGCGGGGCAGCTTCGGGATAAGACGGGGCATGTTTTTTTGTCATCACTAACATGATGATACATAAATACAAACATAAAAAGGGCATGCTGACACATGATTTTTTAGAAGAAAAAAATAGTACATATGCACATTGAGGACAAGTCAAGCCAGTATGGAATAAAATCCACAACAAGATGGTTAAGAGATGCACTGTATTAGGTCGTAACTCTAACAAAGTGCAAAACTTTGAATCTAATAGTATGCTTCATATACTAAAAAAAGTGTTGTATCGGCTTGGTTGATGGATTATGTTTTTGGCACTTAAAGTTGAAAAAGTACATTACATGAACCTTAAATAGACAAGTATGAAGTTAAAAGTGGATCATGAAGTTCGAACATTTATCTATGTGACACTATATTCAACAATTGCCTCATCTGGTGTGGATAGTCCAGTGCACAAAGTTGGAACTTGATTACATTATTAGAGAGGGTTGAGATTTGAGAAAGGCATGAAGGCTTCATATCCACCCATGTGTCTATCTTCTTTCCCCTTTTTTCTCATGTACAAAGAAACAAAAAAAAACTATACTTTGTAATCATTCCTTTTACCATGGGGCTTAAATATCTTACCTGAAAGTAGGCAACTACGGCTATTGGAATCTTTGGTTGGTATTCCATTGAGTGGATGGTCCACTCATGTAACCACCCTAACTTTACCTGTAGCATTTCTCTTACTTTAATTGTCAATAAGAGATGGTAGGTCTAGGAAGATTAAGGCCTGTTTGGCAGGGTATGTATTTTTGCTTTTATTTTTGTTTTTTGTAAAGGAGTTCTGAATAAGTTACTTTAACTAGTATTTGAAAACTAATTTTTAAAGAGCTCTCTTCTAAAAGAAGTTTTAGAGGAAATCACATTGAATTAGCTTCCTCTAAAAGTTTTTTTAACAACAAATGGAAATTTTATAAAATTAATCAAATAAATCCAAAAGCAACTTTTGAATCTCAAAAGTTCATTTGACTTTTCAAAAATTATGCCTAACAAGCCTATAGAAACTCTACGAAAAGCATACTCGGAGAGAGATTATATTTTCCGATTTTGTCTTGTAGCTAGGTTACGAATCAAATCCTCCTTATTGCATTGTCATACAAGATCAACTCGGTATGGAGGTGTCTAATCATGGAAAAACTCTCTCCCTCACCCTAGGCAAAAGAATAGGTTGGGAGGAAAAGTAGGAGAGATGAATAGGAGAAGAATGCCTTTTTTATAGTGGATATATTTGATATTTATGTGGCACTTTAAATCAAAATGTAAAGACTTAATCCTTATAATTATTAATATGATTTCGGAAAGGAAGGTCGACTCTACCGTTCACAAATCGAAAAAGATAACTTCGGAGAGTTGATTTGTAATGACTAGTATAAATTTGGTGCATTAAGGGCACGTTTGATATGAATTACTGCATGACACTACATGAGATAACAAGAAGATTTTAACTTCTCAGTTCTTTCTTTAATTGAGTCTGTTGTCCATTACTTTTCCGCTACAAAGTTGGAAATGTAAAGTATCTTTACAACTCAAGTGGAATTCAGAGCAAAAACTGTGGAACTCCTACCATGGAGCAAAAGCAAAAACTTAGATATCCGTAGCATCAACTGGTAGAGAAACGGCCCTGTGAAGTGAATTTTGAAACAATGAACCAGAATAGAAGCTTTTGGCTGTGATCATATGATCTGGACAACCAGAATTATATGCAGACTCGTTGTCGGGAGCCTTCTGATTCATACGATTTGTTTTGCCATTTATGGATTTGAATCTAGTAAAATGTTTCCCGGATGCAAAAGAATTAAGTAGAACATCACCGTTCTCTTCTTTCGGCGTGCTGGAATCAGAAGTAGAATAATTTGACAGAACCCCAAGTTGTTGATCTTTAAGCCCTCTCAACTGCATTTGATACTTGGCCTTGAGCCACCTCAGCTCCTGCCTTATCTTGTTCTCATAATCTTCTGCCAGAGTCAAAGAATTTTTGGTCGGGGAAACTCTCACATTGGAGGACTTCTCCTTGTCAATCCTCGTAGTTCTGTCGTCCTTCCTTGATTGGTCAACAGTTTCGCACTTATCATTATCACCAGAAGTTAATTCAGGACCCTCGTGTTGTGCCCAGATATCAGTATAGTGCATGCTATTAGACTGGCTCGACGCCATTGGAGCACCTTCTGTAACACATTCCTCGGGCGCCTCAAACTGGTACGTGATCTCTTCAAACCGTCCATGTACTTCACCACATCCGTGCTTCGAGCATTGAAGAACTTGAAGGTTTTTGCCTAGCCCCTGTGAGGATAAATAGTTGACAAGAGAACCATCTGAAGCACAATTTTGACAGTAACTATTGTTTGCATCATCGAGAATTTCTTTGCCCCTTTTCCACTCTGGAACCAAGGAAGCAATCTCACTGTCAATCATCTCTGCTATCTTAGTCACGTCTTGATCGGTGATATCCAACTCGGCAACCATTTCAGCAGCAACACTCAAAGCCGTGTCAGTTTCAATGTCAAAGGAAAAATAAATATTTCGGACACAACCTGCAGACCAGTGTAAAAGAGTTGAGCATGGTCTACTAGACTCCCTAGATCTATCCAGTAGTGCATGTAAAGAGATGATAATTGGACTATTATAATTAAATGAAACTAAAACATACCTTCTTTATCTGCAATTCGTAGTCTTAAAAAGATGTCATTGTCTTCTTTTCTTCTCCCTTTGATTGCAATATCTACATTTTCCAAGTGATCATCCTCTTGACTCGTGAACAAATCTATTTCATTTGCCTCGTATTCAATAGAATGGCAATCCAAGTCATTCTCTTGCTCATAACCCAGATAATTGGAGGAATCATTGAAAGAACTGTTACTATGATGATGAACACTCAAGACCGGTTGCCTTAACCTCGGATCGACTTCATCATAATCTCTGTAATAATCTAATGGCCTCAAATCAGAATCATAATCATCAATCTGGAGGAAAGGGTCATTAAGAAGCTCTCTCGCTGATAGCCTGTCGGCCACTGTAGCTAAACATTTCTCAACAAATCGATGCACCTCAGGATCGTTAACCTTGTAATGAGCATCTGGCTTCTTTCCCTAGATAAAAAGGCAGATCAGTTACCTCAAGTTTCAGAGGGACGTTTCATGGAACATGGTTGGCTAAGCTTACTTCTAACTTTTTAGCTTTTTGTGCCGGAGTTTTTCAGAAGTTACATCTTTCGAATTTTAGTACAAAATTTTACTTCCATTTTTTTTATATGACAAAATAGTAAGTTGGCCAATTTTTAAAGCTTAGCCAAACATGCTGTAACTGACAGCATAAATACAAGGTTCAAGTTCTTACAGAGATCACTTTTCTATAAATCTGGGCAGGGTGAGTGCATTCACTATATGGATATTCAAACGTCACCATTTCCAAAACGCACATACCAAATGAATAAATATCCACTAATTCATTGTATTCCTCTGCATACACCTCTGGAGCCATGAACTCTGGTGTTCCTGAGAGTTACTAATACAAATCAAAACTAATGAAACGTCAAATTTGAAACGTTGGAGTTTGTCCTTAAAACAATTCCATCATTATTCTTATCAATGCAAATTGAAGCTACAGCAAAATACACGTTATATGCTCCTATTTTGTATGAATTAAAACTCAAAAACTATTAAATAAGAGTCGAGGAAATTAGGGAAGATTCAAACCTTACCTACACAATGAACAGCGTGTGATTTCCTAAGAATTGCAGCAAGGCCAAGGTCACCAATCTTCACTTCTCCTTGGTTCCCATTAATAAAAATGTTATCACATTTGAGATCTCTATGAATAATAGGAGGGTCATGGCTGTGGAGATAAAGAAGACCATGCAAAATCTGTCTACACCAATGCTTTACTGCTCTAATATTAACTCTCTTATGTTTCAGCCTATACCTGTAACAGATTAATGAAAATGAACACACTGAATTAGAACATAAAAATTTGGGAATACCCTGTTTATAGAATCTCCAAAAGTAGAAAAATTTATTTTGTAGATACTCATTAGTACTTATTTTCAACCATCTAGTCTAAAAGTTTAAACTTACAGAATAGATGGTTCAAAATTGCATCATCGAGCGAACAAAGAGTCTGAGTTCAAATCTCATCATTTACGAAAATTGAGAGCGTGACATACCTTTGATGAAAAATAAATTCAGCCTGCGTGTGAAGGGGAAACTAATTTTTCACATTAAAATTTATATAAATTACTTTTAGACGAGATGATTCAATAACTTACTGTCTGAGAGTACCAGAGGTGAACTTCTCTGTCACAAAATTGATGTTCCTATTCGCAGTATCGAGCCAAGAAGTGTAGAACTTCATAATATTTCTGTGTTTCAAAGTCTTGAGCAGATGAATTTCACAATACAACCTCTCAAGGTCTTCAGGACTCTGCAGAAAATCATAAAGCTTCACTTGATTCCAGGCTACCTCAATCCCTTCATACTCATCAAAAGCTCTATAACTGCAGCAAAAAGAACCCAAAATTATAATGCTAAAAATATCATATTTTGCAGAAAGGAAATACACGAACATAGCTAATTACACTGTTTTTGAAGCCCCTTTACCAAGAATCTCATTGTACTGCAATTCCAAGAAGCAAAGAAACAGCTTTAAATTCATCAAATGAAGGACAAAACAACACATTAACAATTAGTTGCAATGAAAAGCACAAAATCATACCCTTCCATATCTTCCAGTAGGATCAA
>CAIGRL010304052.1:0-21156 GCA_903798325.1 Fraxinus xanthoxyloides
AAATTAGTCTCGACACTTCAAAAATTAAAAATCAATATGTTAAAATAGTTTACTTTGTTAAATTAAAATAATTTAAACTTATAGAAAATGATATCTAACATTAATATATTAATAATCAAGTGCAATTTAAGTTAAATTTGAAAATAAAATAGATAAGATGAAGACGAATATTACAAGTTAATTAGTTGGCATTCAAAATCAAATTAGTCAATTAGACATACATTTGAAAAATGATTGTGATGGGTATTTAAACATTTTTTTGATATGCTACTATCTCACATTGAAAGTGTGAAATAATTGGAGAGAAGAACATCTATAAAATGAACTATTTCACATTGGAAGTATATGAAACAATTTGAGAGTATATTTATAAAATGAACACGATAAAATGTACTATCTCACATTGGAAGTTTATGAAACCATTTGAGAGATGTGCTTTTATAAAATAAGCATGACATCCAATATTTCTCTATGGTCCTCTAAATTGTAACTTATGAGGTCCATTCATGAAGTTTAAATTTTTTAAACTAAAAAAATATTGTAGAGCCACAAAGCTGCGACTTGTTTACGGGGCCGGTTTAGTGGGTTTTGAGTGATTTTGTCATAATCAGTTAATCATGTATGATTTAGCTCGATTTTGGGTCTAATTCCCGCTTTTACTGGTCGAATCGACCGAGTTGGGCCGATTTTGACAACATTGGTAGTTACATAGGCATTTTGTTTGTTTAAAAAACGGAAGTTAAATGTGTATAGGTAGATTTTTTTATATCATTTCTTAAAATAAACCTCATAACTCTTCAATATTTCTCGAAAAATTGTAGAGAAAAGTGAAAACTCATTTTTTTCCAATTTATTTTTGACCTTTTTTATTACTTTTTCAATCACACATTTTGATGAACAAATAAAAACTAAACAATAGCTACAAAAAATTCAAAAAATGGTGAGAAATTGAACACCCAATTGAGAATATTTGGGGTATATACAAGTAAAATCCAAGAAATAAACATTTACAAATGAAATCCTATATTAAGTTAAAATAAAACTAATATTTACAAGTAAAATGTTTTCAAATTCAGATATAGAAACAGAAAATTACCAAAACTCCTTAGGCAAGGCGATAATTTCACTTCGTAGAGGCTGGCCAGCTAACACCATGTTACTCCGTGGAGGCGCCTCCGCTTCCTCCTCGGCCACCCACGCAACTGCGGTAGGCGGTTTCATCTGCATCCCCGGATTGAGTACGCCGGTCTGTTATGTATCTAGGTTTCACGCTAAATAATTCAAATACTGACATCATTCTTGGTCGTGATTTCTGAAAGGTGGCTGCCGCAAAACTCGTAAGCATGAACATCATGGTCGAAGTTGAGTGAGTAACTCAAAGGATCATAGCTAAAATCAGCAGAAGAATGGCGGCGCTGTCGCCCTATGCGCGATATAAGGTTCCGGCATTTGTGTTTAATTTCGGGGAAATCATGAGCCTTTGATCGAATCCACGCCGAAGGAGATTTCTTCGGAGTTGACGTCGGAGAACGCGGCGACGAGGAGGAGCCATCAAATGAATGGTTTCGTTGGAAGAAACAAGAAAGGCCTATAGGGGACTTCTTTCGCCTCTCCCTCAAACTCGACATTTCATGTTCATCACCCATTGATGACGCTACTTGCATTTCAGAGGAAATTATAATCAAATGAGGGAAATTCAAGATTTTAGTTAATTTTGTTGTGGGATATGAGGTAACTAAGAATAGATCAGCAGGAATTTGTGCAACACCGTCAATTGGATATCTTGTCTAATTTTAATTCTTGGCTCCAAATAAACATTTATAATTTATAGATTTAAATGTTTATAAATACTTCCAAAACATGCTCTTTTATACCGATTTAAACGGCTGAAGCAAAAGGAAGATTTCCGAGGATGACAAAACGAACCCGCCGGGGAAAAGGCAGCGATGTGCTCCAACACGCTGGCCAGCAACACCGTGTACTCCTCCAAAAACTCCGTCACTAGCGCCACCCGCCGGGGAAAAGGCAGCGACGTGCTCCAACACCCTGGCCAGCAACACTGTGTACTCCTCCAAAAACTCCGTCACTAGCGCCACCGGTATCATGATTTCTTCCGTCTAATCACACACACTTCTCTTCCAATTAGGTATTTTCTGCAATCGAACTCTGTAACAAAAAATTGTTAAATAGCAGTAGACTAGTAGATTCTATTTTCAGGCGGCTGTTTAATTATAGGGTTAATCCATTTGTACATAATGGATTAGCCCCTCACATAATGCTCGAGGCCCGCGTGTATTTAAAAATTCCGACAATGTGGTCTCTATTTAAAAATGGTTACACTTTTTTTTATATGTTTACCCGTGTATTGATTCCGCAAAGTGTCAACTCTTTCAAGCAAATCAATTAACTCATAATTTAATTTCCAATTAATTTTCTTGTCCTGCTCTACCTTCAGTACCTTCTCCTACAGCCACCCCCAACCAGCTGACAATATATAAACAAATTTCTACTTCATCTTTTTCTTCAACACCTTTATCATTTTTGCCAGATGCCTCCATCGCCGCCTTCTTAGCCTTCTCGCTCGTGAACATGCCGGGGGGGTATATCACGCGGAAGCCATTAGTGCTTGAAGTGAATTCTTAGTCACGGGTAATTTAATGATTTGATTGCGCTTCTCCTAGTCGTTGGAGATTTTAGAGAATTGGTTGAATCCCTGTGCATCCCACACATACTAACAGTATGAGGTGTGGGAATTTGTTTTACAAACTAGTGATAACACTTTCAGCAGCACTGCTAATATACAACTTAATCATATTATCAAATGCACCCCTCAAGCAAGATTTCCCAGGCCCTTCAAACCCATCAAGATCTTCATCTGTTTCAAGAAATAAAGTAGAATCCATGATCAAGATGACCACAGAATCATCGCCATCAAGATTCAAGAAAAAGAAGAGGCTGTTCCACACTTCAGTGACAGCTTCAGACTCGATATACAGCATATGGCAATGCAGGGTGATGTATTACTGGTTCAAGAAACACAAGGATATGCCCAATTCTGAGATGGGTGGCTTTACAAGAATCTTGCATTCTGGACAATCTGATCGCTATATGGATGAGATACCCACATTTGTTGCTCAGCCCATCTCATCTGTCATACATCAGGTTTCTATTTTTTCTTTAATCTTCATTACCTTTTCAATGTCATTTCTTTTATTGTTATTGTGATAATTAAGGGAGTTCGAGGAGTGTTGAAACATCTCATCTAAAAGTATTTAGCAATTAGAAAACAAACACATTTGTGTCACCGAGTGTTGCAATTTCAGGGATATATAGTCCTGAACAGACCTTGGGCATTTGTACAGTGGCTTCAACAAGCACAAATTGAAGAAGAGTACGGAAATACATGTCAATAATTTCAATCTTCTCATAGATTTCTGCTCTTCAGGCAATCAATTAGTTTCATATGCATGTTAACATTATGCAGCTATATATTAATGGCGGAGCCAGATCACATTATTGTCAAGCCTATACCAAATTTGTGTAGAGATGGCTTTGGAGCTGCATTCCCTTTCTTTTACATTGACCCCAAGAAGTTTGAGTCTATACTTCGGAAGTACTTCCCCGAGGAAAAGGGACGAATAACGGATATTGATCCCATTGGAAATTCCCCGGTGATTGTTCAGAAGGTATCCTACCTTGTTTAATTGTGTATTTAGTAAGTTAGATTGGATAGTACTGAATAATATAATAAAGAATAAGAAGGTGAAATTTTGTTTATTGTACTCTTGAGTCCTCGCCAAGCATACCCCAAGGCTCATTTGTATTATATTAACATCTTTCTACCTTCTATATGTACCAATATGCAAGGATACCCTACAAAAGATAGCTCCAACATGGATGAATATTTCCTTGGCAATGAAGAAGGATCCTCAAGTAGATAAAGCTTTTGGTTGGGTTCTTGAGATGTAAATAACTTAGTTCTGTTGTCCCGTTCAATCACGTCCCGCTGTGTACCAAACTGGACCTTTTAGATTTTTCGATCCCTAACTATTCCTTCTTAAACACAGGTATGCATATGCTGTTGCATCAGCATTACATGGGGCGCGTAACATCCTGTACAAGGAATTCATGATTCAGGTTTGTTAACTTTCTGTGTGTCTTTATATTCTGATTAGCTGCGATTGAATTTAGTCACGATCTTTAGAATGTCTTACAGCCTCCTTGGGATACAAAAATTGGCAAGGCATACATTATTCATTATACTTATGGATGTGACTATGACATGCAGGTACGTTGAGCCAGTTGTTTGTTAATTAATTTTCATGGTCACTTTCTTTGATTTTGATGCGTTCCAATATTCAGGGTAATTTGACCTATGGAAAGACTGGAGAGTGGAGATTCGACAAACGATTATATACTAGAATATGGCCACCAAGAAACCTTCCACTGCCACCTCCCGGTGTCCCTCAAAGCGTGGTACATTCTTTTCACCCAGTTGACACACCCTAATGTTCAAGTTTTGCATTGCTTATGAGCTCCAACATTTTTACACCTTATAAGCTCGCTCTGAAATTTCTTATAAGACAGTATGTTGAATTGCCAAATAAACTCCATAACCTTTATTAGGTCTCTATTGGATAGTGCTGTTCCATTGACAAGTTGATGTATAAATGTCAGGTTACCCTGGTGAAAATGGTGAATGAAGCCACCTCCAATCTACCAAACTGGGGTTCTTAGAACGCACAATGTGCCCTGCTTTGGAAGAAGAAAGCTCACCAGATTTGCTATTCTTGCGTCACTCGTAAACTTGTCTGTGCCCTTTAACCAGTAAATGCTTACAGATTTTCATATCAATTGCCATAGATAAATATATACATTCAATCTTTACAGAGCATGGGATGCCAAGATTAATAGCCATCATGAGTTTGATATGATGTGTAACAGCATAAAAATTCATGCAAAAATGGAATAAAGTTTTTATCAATTCAGATAACGCCTGCAATTCTTAGAGTTACAGTAGCATGGAATTTTTTCTCCTTCATCCTCGTGGTTAAAATGGTAATCATATGTTATCTCTTCTCCAGGATATATGTCTCTTTCAGCCAAAAACACAACCTGCATATTTCAACTTCTTTTAGTAATTCTCAAAACCCAGAATGAAACTCTTCAGCGTGTTTATAACAGCCTTCCTTAAATACCGTGCATTGGTCCTATTGTGTTAGCGTTTAGCTTCATGACCATAAGAAAAGCTAACGTGCGGGGATAGGAACGTTTACCTTCTTCTCATTTCTCACAGAAATAACTCTGGCAACGCAGTTTGGCTGGTCCAGCAACAAAAAGATAAAAGAGTGAAGGTGTAAGCCAGTATCTTAGAAAAAACAAAAAAAATTCAACTAAAATTCATAGAAAGCTGTTGGAAAAAGGTGTAGCGTACATAAAACTACTATCTATTTTCATATTTGATGTGCGGATCAGTTGAATACATAAACTTCAACACTCACATTCTTACATAGCGAAAACATGTGGTCAAGTTTCTAGAAATCACAATTGGGTCCCTGATAGTGCCGATGGGCCCAGGAAAAGATCATTTTCAGAGGCAGAGAAATGCAAACACAGCAACTAAGTTGCCAATTAACAACAATGGTGACAATGCGCAGGGCCTAGGGTGCCAGGGCAGTTTTCACATTATGAACTGACGTGAAGATGAGCACATACTCGACTTCATTTGAAAGAACTAGCATTAATTTGTAGGAAAGTTATCAAGGTATTGGGATTTTACCTTACATGAATGGTTCACAAACCGGGCAATCCCCCCCTTGCGGGTGGCATCAATTATATGTTCTTTATCTATCCTGAAGAAATAGCAAGCACTCTTGTACTGCAGTTTCTTTCCAGAATGATATTCACGCTCTCTTTTGTCTGCCACACGGAGCCCCACTATCTCACCTACATATTCGACGACCTGTGAAGACAGTAAATCAGATATTGAACTTCAGAAAAAATTGAAATATGATCCCATAAGTAAAAATAGAGGATCAAACCATTGCCCCCCGAGAGATGAACTGAGATGTATAGAGACCCAGAGCATGTATGTCTGACTTGTATACCACCAAATTTTTCCAACCTTTTGAATGTTTATAGCGAGCATATTCTTTCTACAAGTAATAAGAGAGATCCAAAAAATTAAATCAGTGACAAGAATAATAACTTACTGAGCTATTTTAATATGCTCAATAGATACTGTAGAAATCGAAATTACCCGATAATCAGACTCAACCCTGGAACATGGAAGCTTTGAATGCCCTTTTCTGTGTGGCTTTTGTCTATTTATATGCACCCAAGCATTAAGCTGCTCCTGAGGAACATGGCAACTACCATTTCCATCAGATTCTTGAGAAAATTTACGCCAAAAGCCTTTGTGCTTTTGATGCTTGTAACCCTAATGAGCATAAAATAGATATTAGGAAAAAAAAATAAATTCTCTAATCAGCAAATAGATCTATCGGCTGGTTTCATGAGCAGCAAACCTCAGTTCGAGCAGATGTTAAGTCCTTCTCTCTAGAATGAAGACTTTTGGCGTTAATGGGATAACTCCCAGGAATAAACTGCTGGATTGTTGAATGAAGCATGCATCTTCCATAAAAGCCAACTTTCTCAGCGTCATTACCTTCAGCCTCAGTTTGCAGTAGTCCCTGTTGACAACGGAGCTACAATATTATTTTCACCTGGAAGAGACCGTAGACAAACTTTACACATTCAATGTCTCATCAACAAAAACTGTCCATTGTCAGGAACTGGCACAAACTTGTACCAATTCAATTTCCATCACCAGAATTGTCCTTTGTCAATTTTATGAAAGTTGTAATGTTGTTGCCATTTAAGAATTAAGTATTTATGTGGAATATCTAAGCAAAAGTCATTCAGATATAATCATATTAGTTTGTGACAGATGTCGCTTTAATTAGCCAGAGGGAAGAGAATTCATTGCTGTGGCTGTCTAGATTTCTGTCTAAACAGCTTTCCGCAGACAACCGATAAAATTTTTTGGGGGTCCCAAGAAGTTCCATATACCAATGCAAAGGCTTGATTAATGCAACAACAATAACTACAAGAAACCCAGGTTATTCTAAAGGAATCTGCAGAAAATAAGTAAAACTCAAGTTTAATCATCAAAGCAGCAAAGGTACGAGATTTTAAATAAATAGAGGATATACTCGTGCAAGCACCTCAGGGAACCCCACAATGGAACAAAGCAAGCAATAGAAAATGAAGTCAAAAGAAAACAGATTATTAGTTAGATCCTTTGTTGTTCAAAAAAGAAATGCTAAAAACTTGATCAATAAGAGCCCTACATCAAGCCACCTCAATATAAGGCCCAAATTTAAAGGGGCGGTATCACATTCAATAATGGCAGGATTTCTAGCACCTCGTGGAAATGGTGCACCTTCAGTGATGGTGCGATTTTTAGTTCATAGTCAATGTGGAACACTATTGTGTTAGTGTCATTTGATTCATTAAAATTAGATATGGGATAGGAGTGGAGGAGTTATCCCAAGAAAATCTACATTTCATAGAACTATGTATCTTGTTAAACCTTGTCGAGAATCAATAATGTATTTGAACCTCTTTCACTCCAGAAATATAATTTGAATATGGATACACTAGCATGCTATATCAATTTAGTCCTACAATGTGATGGATCAGTTCATATTATCAGTTACTGTTAGCTATTTGGAAGCCCTCGTAATTTGAGTCTCAGGTAAGTGGGAGAATATTAGTGGACATCATGATCTGATTCTACCTGCACACAAGACATCCTGAACTATTATAGAAATTTGATTGGTCTTGGCACTTTGATATATAATGAATTGGAAAATTAACATATCAAGAAAGAAAACCTTTTGATGGGCACACCATGGATGGAAGCAAACGGAACAATCCAAAATCCGGCATTGTATGCAAGAGCCACCTGGTCGGCTGCATATTGAGCAAACCTAGAAAGAAACAACATTGAGAATGTTTCTATGCATTGATAGAATAAACACATATGAATCTACAGCCTCGTAATATTTATTAGTCGAAAACTATAATTTTGATCACAATATTAGAAGCCATAAAACGAAACGGCAAAAATATAGCCTTTTTGAGATTTCCAGCCAGGACAAAATGGAAGTGTTTTAAATCCTCTTCAATTCATTTGGTTTAGTTCTTACCACATGTTCTTTAGAAGATAAAGCGTCAGAAACATCAAAAGCATTCATAGTATCAACATTTGGACAGTGAGTTCCTGGTGTCCAAAGCCCACAAACCACGTGGACCCACTGCTTTACAGTTGAGTCAAGAACACTAGCTGTGATGCTGTTCTGAAGCATCGAGTTACAAGGAGTAGATGAATTGTCAACAATGCCCAAATGATTCGAGAGATTCATATCGGAAACAGATACTGAAGAGCGCTCCATGTTTGCCAGTCTCATAACAGGAAACGAATCACTTCCAGAAGCCATTGTGCTCAACTGACAAGCTGAATTATCTGTAGACATTGTTGTGCTAATCTTGGATTTATACATAGCATTCCAAGCCTGCAGAAGGCTCTTCACAACATTCTGACTTTGTAGAGCCTGAGTCATGGCCCCTTCTCCATATCCACAGAGAACACAAGCCTAAATGGCAACAAAATGCAACACTAGCATATTAAAAGTAGAAATGATGCAATAAATTGGAAAAATATCGTTTATGTCAACTGTGCATTCTTGAATTTAAAGTTAAAAAATGGAAAAATATTGAGTAGATGACCAATATCTGTATCTTAACATTTCAATACACGCCAGGATGTGATGATTTTTCTCTTTATCAGGCAGAACCTCCACCATTAGTCTGTGATATTCCCTCGTCTAACCTTCAGTTTGTACCATACTCTGTCAATTCGTAATTCAAGAAATTTTCTGCACTTGAATCGATGATAACCAACAAAAAGGGTACATAATGTTGAACTCGTTTCTGTATCAAGCATTCTCTTTAAAGTTTATGTCCTAAGATCTCTGATTCACTTGTCAGTACTTTTAAGAAATTTGCATACTTTCTGTTAAAAGGTAATTAATTGATAACCGATGGCCAGTTTGGCCGTCTTTAGCAACTCTACCTGATTGAATAACAATTTACACCATAAAATATTTTTTCTTCTGCTGCCTCTCCTAAATCCATGAGTTTCTTTACAGTGTCGACTGAAAAGCTCCCAATTAATGAAAGACTTTAAGCATGGGTATTCACCAAACTAGTATGCCAATTAAACTTAATAAATTCCTTCAAAAATAAATGTATTCATTGTTGCTCTACCGGAGTATTTTCTGTAAACCTCACATGTTAGTCTTGTCATTCTTCCTCCAATAAAAAATAATATATATGGTTTGATCTTACAACGGTCAGAACATATTTTTTTCAAGAAAAATCACAGTTGTCACAATCCCTGGGTGAACTTTGTGACTGCTAGGTCCATCACTAGACAACTGGACAACCACCAAGGCAGCCTTTTTCAAAAGATGAAAGAAAAAAAAGGGTACATAACGTAAGGGTAAAATGCATTTCACCATACACTTCATATTTTATCCCCTTTACCTTCATTATTGTTGTACTTTTTATGCAAATATTGTGGTATGCAGTAATATATAAAAATATGCGTCTATATTTGTAATTTTTTAGATCTACTGGTAGCACAAGAGTGCTCAAGTAATTGCCAGCTTCTGGTACACTGCAAATGAAATTTTTACATTCTCCAATATTCATCAATAACAAAAATTTAGGAACAGTCATAAAGAAAAGTATCTCCAGCAATAGTTGCTGCAACTTCAGGGCTATAGGCAAGCTCCAAGGTAACCATGACATTTATTAGTTTCGGTTGTAACTTAATCTATTTCTCAAATGAGCCTTCTTGAAGTAGAGTGCTTAGGGCTACAAGGCTTATTCTGGAAATGGGTACAACAAGCTTCACGCTAGGTTTATACCTGGAGCTTCTGGGCAGAAGTTCATTTTCATTTTTAACATGCTGTGACAAACCAATTTATTATGTACAAAAAACAAAAAGTACAGATTCAATGATACCATCACTTCTCCATTTACTTCTCTATATGCAAATGCATGCAATAAATCTCGATGGCTTTATTTATCCAGTATGTACTCCTACAGCACTAAGAATAAGAGTAGAAGATTGTTGTCTGTAAGTTATCTGTGAACATGATTATTCCCAGATGTAACAAGATAATCAAAGGACAAGGAGTAAATGTTTCAGATCTAGAAAAAGAGTTTTCCTGACCTTTTTAGTAATACTTGATGCACATGGCAGTTTGACTGTCTATCTCACCCACAAACCATGGATTAATAGCAACTCCATAGTTATAGATCAGTTAAATATCCAAAACATGTAAAAATAGACATTATGAACATTACATGATAGACATTATGAACATTTGAAATATTTTTTGGGTACAATTTTTTGGGTCATTGTAGCTAAAGTAAATAAGATAAATTCTCAAAGAGTGACAAACTAGTTGAGCACCAAGCACAGCAAGGAAGAAAAGTTACATCAACATTTTCCTGCAGTAGATGTGTAAAAGGCATAGTTATCAGATCCAACCTATTCGTTGACCCAGCTAAAGAAGCACTGGGTTAGCGAGTTACTAGTTCAACCGTCGGGTCACTGGTCCAATCAACGGGTGAATATCAGATTAATAATTTATATAAAACATTTTTCTAACAAAAACAACGAGCAATCAAAATGACGACAAATTCAATATCATGGCTCGACTGTAAAAATCCATTGATTCAAACTATAAAAAAATCATTCATTAATTTAAATATTAAAATTTATCTTGCTTTTTAAAACTAAATGAATGACAGACAAATATTTAAGTACTTGAAAATCTCCAATAATATTACTATACATTTAAGTTCATATTAATAACCAAGGATAAATAACTCACTGGCCAGAATTCCACTTTCCCAAGCATCAGGTCTCTGGTTCGACTCAATACTTGAGACTCAACTTTTGGAATAATAAACACATAATTCCAAACTGCTCCGGGTTGCTTCATATAAACTCAGCCTGGTTGGATGAGTTTTGACCATAGGAAAATGGTCTAATTGTGGTGAAAGGTATTAACGGATCTATATGCATGCAGAAAAAAGGGAAAAAATAAACGGAATTTATAAAAAATGGGGCAGGAGAAAGATAAATGGAGCAGATGAATTGTGGTCACAAGGGTATTAAAAATTCTTACAATGTTTTTCGAATTTGTCTTGCATGGTCTGCAGTACCATTGAGATTTCGGGACTTTCGAAATGCCATAGCAAGCTTGATGCACCTGTGAGTCGTAAGCTTGTTATTTTTTCAGCAGTGTAATGGATTCTAGCTACAGAAGAAGGGTAATAACTTCTCAAGGGAGGTGAAAGAAGAAGACATATAGAAACAGAAAATGCAGACAGTAATACATACCTTGATTAAGCACCTGTTACACTTTAATAAATGGTCAGAATTATTTTTGTTTGAACTTCCACAAACACAACAGAAAGCGTCCAAATTCTGAGTAGATTCATATAGCTGCTTCTCTCTGCATCTGTGCCATTACGCATGATGATAGGTCAATAAATGTAATTACTGGAGTTCATGACTCGTATCAGAGCACTGTACAGGTAAAAAATTTCAACAGCTATAAATAGATTGTTCACCTCTTAGCATTATGCATTTCACTATAGAGAAATTTATCATTCCCAGAATCTCGCATCAGCTCCCCCACACGTCTGTGGGATGTTTGTAATAAATATTCTGGATTCTTCATTACAGAAGAATTTGCAACTTCAGAATCCTTCCCTGGTGGAAATATATCGACGAGTTCAATTGCAATAAAAGTGGAAAATAAATGTTGACAAGTACAATTGAGAAGTATTTCATTGATGAATAATTCTTGGTCAAGCATCGAGTTTTACGAATAACCAGTGCACTCAACCAACGAGTCTTTTGAATTTCACCAACAATCCTACAATGCTGCATGCATCAGAATAAGTGAAAGAAAGTAATAAGCCTTAGAATAGTACAAAGTACCAGTAACCAGAGTATATAGAAATCGGTTACAATTCATTCCAAGTTACCGCATGGTGCTTCTTTCCGTTCCTTTGACACAAGATTGGTTACAAGAAAACAGCAAAGAAGAGTAAGTTTTAGACATCTATTCCACAGTCATTAATGAACTTCTCCATATTCATATAACTGGCAGTGTGGTACCCTGTACCAAGAGATTATGACCTTGTTTGACATCCATTTTTTTTCCATTCTCATTCTCATTTTTCTTCTCTTTCTTCATTTCAACCACATATTCTATCAATAAAATAATATTACACATAAACCCAAAATACTCTTTACTTTCTAACCACATTCTTTCAATAATCACTATTCCAAATCAATTTCTTCCCTAAAATGGGTGTCAAACACAAGCTATATTTATCTACGCATCCAACAACTATAAAGAAGAAAAATTACAATATACCAATGACAATAATGAAAAATTAAGTGAGTATAGTCAAGTGAAATGAAAAATAAGGGAAAACTATTTGAAAGGAATGGATGAACTAAAAGACATTATATATCTTCCTTTTTTCTTTGATAAGTCATGTTTAATGAAATTTCTTATGGCAGGAAAAGCCTCAGAGAACAAACTAATAAAAATTTGCAGAATCTAAAAATGATGGAGCCGGAATCCTAACCAGAAAAATGTCTGTGTAAAGCTATTTCAATTTGTGTGGACACATGGCACAGGCTGCTAGTATTATCAGTGTCAACAAGGCTAAATTATAAAAACGATCTCTCTTTAATGTTGAGGGAAACTAATTCCTGCACAAATACCTTGGACCATAAGTTCATAAAGGCTGCGCTTGCGAACTTCCTTGTACTTTGTCTTCAGTTGAACAGTAGGGCTGCTGTCAGGAAAGGAATGATTCTTGCTGCAATTTTCATTCCTTCCTTTTTCTAAAATATGCAGCACTTCATCATTTCCAGTGATTGCACAGTGAGTTGCTGTCTCTGTTTCCCCAATAGAATGATGAGGTTCGAATTCAACAGTTACCACATTGTGGGTTCCACTCTTTTCCACATTCGATGCATCATGATATTCACTCTTCAATACATCCTTATTTCTAAATGTTTCCTTCACAAGTCTAATTCTCATCCTCTTCAGCTTCTTAGTTGACGTTGATTTCGCCTTTACATTTTTGTCATCATATTTTCTAGCAGTTTCGAGAATCTTCCGTAGGGGTACAATTTTTGCTGGTTTCGATGAATTTCCATTAGAAATAATGCCATACTTCCCAAAAACTACTGGTCTTGCCATCCATTTGTAGAAATCCAAAGGCAAATCAAGAGAATTACTAAGACAATCTACTGATGTGAAATTTGCAGTCACTTCAGCATTGTCACAACATGGTCTGTACAGGTTTTTACTAGTTACACCAGCACCGTCTAATTTTAACCTTTTCTTACCTAATATTTCAGGACATTCACAAGTATCATCGTCAACTCTGGAATGTATATGTGTCTCAATTTTCTGCTTTACTTGATAACCTCTATACAAGTCTCCATAGTTTGAGACTGAATTGGAGGAAGGCCATCTAGACCTCCTCCGCTTAATTCTTGGTTCAACAGAACATGCACAGTTGTTGGGACCTTTTTGTTCACGTCCAAGAGGCACCTGCATATTCCAGACTGAATTGGAGTTCTGCACAACATCCTCAGTGCATTTTGAAGATCCATTATTGGAAGACTGACCAGAGGCGGGAAATGCTGCATCCAACTTTTTCCATTTTACTGTTTTCTTCATTTTTTTGGATTTTTTAAAATTTTGCACGTGCTCGCTCTCTTCTTGAGTGCTGAAGCTAGCATGGGTTTCATTTTGTGCTTTTTTCAGTTTTAGTGAATCCCGGAGTCTAAGCTCTTCAACGAGACTAAGAGAAGATCTCTTTCTAGAAGCAGAACCAAAGAAGTCAGCACTTCGTTCACTATCAAGTGAGTCATCAGAGGACCAGCTTTTGTCAATTCTTGATCCTTCATCTACAACAATATTGTTTGTACATCTGACATCCCCAGTATCAATAGTAGAGGAATCTCTCTTGTTAACCTCAATGGACACCCAAGTAACAACAGGAGCAGAACATCCAGAAGAAACATTAGACAGTTCTTGTTCCTTTAATGGCTCAGCATTTTGAGAAGATCTTGCAAAACATTTAGCAGCATCAACAGCAGAGTCCTCTACATTTCCGTTACTATTAAACGAACCAGCTTGCTGGTGTTTCCTTATTGAACTTCCGGTCTCCAACACTTCACTTGGCACATAGTGAAAAGAATGGGATTGAACAGTCTCCAGGTTTTTGGCCACTAAATTTTCAGTGTTACAGAATGATATGGCCTTCTCCTTTGAGAAAATAGAGTTTCCATCCAACATTGATCTAAACAAACTTTTGGACCTTCCATTAACAATTCCTTCCTGATCATTTAATGAATCACAAAACCTGCCACCCTTTAAGTCATATTTTCCGGCCAAACAGTGCGAATGAACAGCACATCTGCAATTCTCTGGGACATAGACATATGGTAACCCTTGAAAGAGTACCTCTTGCTCACTTGAAGTGATGTTTCTTTTATTTCCTCCAAATCTGAATTTTATTATGATGAGAATTTTAGGAAAACTAGATAGGACGTGCAAATGTGATAACTCACAGTTTACTCAGGAACATTCATCTTTGAACGCATGAATATGTGACTTGAAATTATAGGTACAAATAGAGCATCTATTTATTAATAAGAAGACTGTTAAGGCAACAATTTCTCTCCATGTTCTTACAGTAACTCCAGTTAGATATATAGATTTGCATCGATTACATTTTGGACAAGTTATTTCCGTAAAGAGAGCACACAGCAAGCCAAGAAACTACATATACTACCACAAGGGATTCATACGAACAAATTAATTGCTCTCCACTAGAAAATGTATATGCAACCATATGTCGAAACATATAATTAATGTTGTAACATGACATCATAATAGTCTCAGGCACGAAACAGTGACTAATGATTTTTAAGCGACTGAATTGCTGGATGCTGGCTTGCATGCTTTTGTACATGATCTAGCCTACCTTGGTGGTTTTTTGTATAAATTTACTAACCAGAAAACGAAAGGTAAGTCTATATGAGTCACCTTAAGAAAAGCTTCTCCATAGGATGAAGATTGCAAGAGCATCGGCATGGAACTCCACCAGCTTCAGTATGAAAAGAAGTTCCTTCTGAAAGCAAAGAGAAGTTGCACCATTTATTTAAATCTAAATTGGAGCCCAATCTTTTCCGGTAGCACTAGTCGCTACAGTAGCTGTACAGGAAAAGAAGAGGCAAAATACACCTAAAACATTTATTCTCAATTCCAAAATTTAAATTTCAGAAGGCGGCACTTACCTGTCGGAAGAGCTAGTTTTTCATTATTAAGACGTCTCCAACAAGTAGCATCAGATAAGGTAGATTTCAGTACAGCTTCAGACATTTTTGGCACACTTGAACCCTTGAGTACCTGCATATGATCTTTTGATATCGTCGGGGCGACAGTCACCTGTGGTTTTGCAAAAGGTTTATTGAGCATCTCTGGCTCTTGAAGATTTCTAACAGAAGCAGTAGCATTTCTATTTGGTGATTCCAACATGTACTGCACTGAAAGCATTTTCATATTCTCATCCAGTATACCAGGGTTTACTCCACTAAGCTTTTTCTTTGACAATGCTGGGGTTGTACTTTCAACACAAACTGAACTTGTAGAGGAAACCGTGGTATTATTGGTTGATCTAGGATAACCAAGTGCAAAATGTCCGGTATGAGAGAGGGGGGGAATCTTCCAGGAATTGTTTAAGGGTTCTGTAGCATTGGGTTCATTATTAATCACAGAAGACCTCGGAGACACAGTAGGGCTTTTCTCACAAAAGGCTGAAAAGGTGATATCACTCTTGACCGGAACAACATTAAAGGTGCTTAGACTTTCCTTAAATGGCTTGTGGAGTCCAAAATTTAATTCAGCTGCAGCAGGTAAGTTGTTGACAGCACATTCGGCTCCTTTTCCTTTACTCACATGCTTCTGTGCATTTAGCATAGTAGCATCAGATTCCATGATATTTCCTGCAACTATACTACGAGGAAAACAATGTTGGTCACATTTGGAAGCATGCGGTTCACTGTGTGGTTTCTCGGTGACAACATGACTGCTATTGGCTATATCATTAACTTTTCTGAACTGTACTTCTGCCTCTGAATTTTTAAAGCATGAAGGCAATGGGTGAATTACCGAACCACCGCTTCCAAAACCACTATTATATGAATCTACCCGATAATCAACAAATGCATTATAGGCTCCTTGTACATGGTTCAACTGGACAGTTTCTCTCCTTTCGCTAGTATTAGAAGTGATATCTGCAATCTGATTAGTTTGCTTAACTCCTTCTGATACCCTGTAGTTGCCTGCCGCATAACACAGTTTTTAAGTGGTAATTTCTCAGAAGAAAATTTAGAATAAAATTTCTGAAAAGATAAAAGGCCATTGTTGTATAGTGAATGAAAACAAAGATGTATTGAAGTAATAAAGTCTAAGAAGAAACCATTTAAAAGACTTTTGTGCAGAAGCTGGTCCGAAAAGAATGATTTTCGGGTCTCTGATTGTGTGCCCATCAAATGAAGTCCAAAGCCTGGAGGAGCTGAACTTCCCAATGTTTGACTATGCTTTGGCAGTTCGCCAAGTCTCAACTCAATATTAGAAGGAACTGACAGCCCCTCCCTGAGGGCACTAGTATTCCTACTGACATCAGAACCCTTACCAGAGCATTTTACGTATTGAAAATTAGGAAGAGCATAAAATGGGCTTGCACTCTTTAAGATTGAATCGAGTTTAGCTGTAGAGGGCTCAGAAGCTTTGTCTGGACCTCTTGTGCCAAATGAATTTGATGTGTACATTATATCTTCAGGATGCAAATTGCTCTGAGATGTGTCAATGAAACCCTTGAAAAGAGAACTATTATATTCCTGAGAATTTCCTTGTTTTCCATTGTATTGAAACCCATCAACCATGTTTTTACCACTGTGCCGATCCTTCAAATATGTAACATGGTGTTGTGGCTGCCCAGAGCCTCCTGAAGTCCCAACCGGACAAACTTCATTGAAGAAGCCGGTGTTGTTTGGTATATTAGATATAAAATGATTTGTCAAAGCAGGAGCTGCTGAAAATCCTTCAGGCCAATCCCAACCTTTGTGATCCTCTGGTATCCTAATCTAAAGCATCATAAAAACATCACCACTCAGTGTTCCTATTGCTTCAAAAACATGTATATAAAAGATGATGTTTTCAATTCCAAAGAACAAATACAATTCCAAGTCTGTGACGCAAGTAGGTAGAAAATAGGATGGAAAAAAATGCATTGGATGCACCAGAAACCAAGGTGCAGGTAAAAACCATCAGATCATAAGAAAGTACAACTTCATTAAATTAATACCAATTATTTTGGATAGCAGTTACATGGGCACCTTTAGGTAATTCTTTATAAATAGTTTCTAGTCATTGTCAGACTGTTGACATCATTGATAAAGTTGTGTATGATTTTTCTCTCTCATCTAAATTCGCATACAGGACACCACTTCTTGAATGCAAGTTGTAAGAAACAGACAGATTGCCCTTAACTTACCCCAACTTTGGAAAAGTAGGCCTTCCGCCAGTGTGCTATAGCATCTCCATTGTCCATACAAACAGTGTTCGCGGGATTAACATTGTATAAACCAGAATGCTGCGTAGAAATTGCAGTTCAAAAACGTTTCTAACATGAACACATGTAAAACTGAAGTGAAATTGAGCAGATCAAAGGATTAACTCCATCCAGCAATTACCGATGCAAAACAGAAAAACCCAAAGGTAAATTACCTCTGAGAATTTAGAGATAGACATATAAAATCCATGGCACGAGCAAACAACACCAAGAAGTCCAGTATCGCTAAGAACTAAATCTCCACCTTTTGGAATTATCAAAACCAATGAGAACAGATATACAAAATACATAAGGAAAATATCTTTTAAGCAAAAACAAGGAATCAAATTAAAAGCACTAACTTGTGCCCGAACAAAATACGCGAGGACAACCACTTGGAAGATTAGATGTCTGACTGCAACCAGAAAAATCAATTTCTAAAGGAACTTTTTGTGATGCTACAACATTAGCACCATTTTGGAGCTTCGAAACATTAGCAGAAGTTGCGCCAGGATTATCAACCACCATCAAAGAAGAACCACCCTTTACCAAATCAGTCTCGTGGGAATTTTCACACACTACTACCCTAGCAAGTTCTGATTTCCAAAGATTTAATTCTGCAGCCTGAAGTAACTTTTGACCAGAACTATTGTCATGGTTCGAACTTACCATAGCACCGGATGAAATAACCGGGCAGAAATCTGCCAAAGATTTCACATTCTGGCTGTCCATATTTTGCAGCCACAGCCAACTAGGAAGAAGTGAAACTCTACTTCCCATAGCAGAGCCAGCGGCAGACCTATTTGTAGGAACTTGACTGGAATTGACAACAAGCTTTGGATGTGATAACCGCTGCAAATCACTAGGCAAAAACGATGATGGCCCAGAAAGAAGAGATAAATACTGAGTTCCAAGCCCAGCGTTGCCCGGTTTGTAGAAACTTGATGAATTCGAAAATATAGGTTCTTGAATCATTTCGCGGGCCAATGGCATTGATTCTTGTGGAAGTTGCAAACAAGAAAGATGCTTTGCAGTCAAAAACTGTTCTTGCTGGGGCAAGGAGAGGAATTTAGCTTCACAGAGTCGGTGTAGTAAAATTGAAATAATTTGGGAAGAGTAACTTGATAAATAAACACAACAGAATGTCTATAGAAAAGAACATACAAGCAGTAAATTGAATGATTAATGTATATATATATGGAAAACAGTGCACATCTCATGCCTGAATGGAAAAACAATCATAAATGCTATAAACACAGTAATCAAATAGATACTTAGACATATGTTAACCAAAATGAAATTGCCTGATCTCTCTTTCACTATTAACACATATCACCTAAGCATGTAGTGAATTTGAATTGAGCTGCTTAAACATGCATACTATTGGACTCACAAGGCCAGAGACTATTTTGTAAACTCCTGCCAAATAAAAATATTAAAAGAGACACGATTTCATTCAGCTTCTAGTCCACAAGAATGTTTCACGAGATCATTTCAATTTGCATTACTTGCAATTGATATTGCCAGCAAAAACATATCACATAATTCTACTTAGCAGTCAATGTGGTCGTTTTCCCCACCATCCCCTAACCATTAAAAAAATGATGATTAATATAGGATCTCATGGAAATTTCTCCATGTATAGTTCACATCAAATCATACATAAAAAATCAAAAGCACATGGTGCAGCCTGTGGAATCAGTATATGTGCGCCCATCCATTCTTTGCGATCTCACTAAGATAGACTGATAGCAAACACAGCTCACAAATGTATCATCCAACCAAACCAAAATGCATAGTACACACCGGAGCTAATCACACCATAGAAAACAATTTTGTGTTATTCCAGAAAACTGTTGTATCTACCGCAATAACTGTAAAAGTGCAATTTCTCGATTTCCTTTGTGCATAGATTAAAGAAAAACAATGCAAGCTTACACACCCTCCACTCTGAAACCTCCACGAAATAAACAAACAATTATAGAGTATGGCACGAACTTGAAGTGTACAAAAACAAATTGGTGTACCATGTGCAGTAAAAAAAGAGCACGCGCACCCTTCGGCATTGTCATTTTCGTTTTAAAGTAATTTACCTACCAAAAGCACAAAATAATGCTTACGAAGATGAAAACAGCAATGTAAGAGCAGCATATATCACTTAATGCTGTATCCTGTACACGAATGTCAGTAGATTACCATTTCATATTATACCCACATCCTTGTACTAATTGCATGGTTTGAAACCACTACGAAATCGAAAAATTTCTCTGCCAGAAATGCTTCACTACCAAATGCGACATGCAAGCAAGATCAAAAAAGAAAAAAAAATCTTGAAATATCATTTATACAAAATATACCTGATTCTGAAACTCGTGCGATGATGAAGCTTCCAGAGGAGGCGGAGGTGGCATCGATGATTGTTGCCACACCAAACCACATTTGCTCTGCCAAGAATTTTCCATTTTGCCCAACCTATAAAACCCTATCTTCCTCCATCAACCTCCCAAGTCAGTAAAGCCTACTTTAACTTACTAATCAGAACCAAAAAGCTCTCTTTCGGTCGAGGAAAAGCCAGAATTCACAGAAATTTTATATAGAAAGAGGAGATGGGGGGCAGTGACGAAAGTCGAAAGAAAAGGACGTAGATACAGATTTGTGTATCTATATCCTGAGAGTGTTCACTGTGTACTGTCAACTATGTGGGAAATGTATATTTATTTGTAGGAGTTCGAGGGAGAAGTGACCAAACACTGATGACTCGGCACGTTGAAAAATGTAGACCATAGGATGGCTATGATGGGTCCTACCAGTGAGTTTTAATCCGTTGATGTGACTTCATTTCGAGTTACAGGATGATTGACTGCGCAGTAGGGTGACAAATGGCGGGAAAGTGTAATACACACACTTTGCGTTGATTGGTGGAAGGAAATTAGCTAACGAGATCCCTAACTTTCACAAATGTAGCACTTGAGTTCTCAACTAAGTTTTGTTAGCTTCGAGGTCCCCCGGACTTTTATTTTCAGTAATGTAACCACTTATTTCATTTTATTTTGAATATTTTTTCACAAAAGTTAAGAAAAAAGAAAAGAACAAAAAAAAACCCAATCCCATGCAATCATATGGATCACTTTAATTTTGACTTTTTTTCCTCAAGATTTCTTCAGTTGCATTTAGGGCTATCCGTGGGTCGGTTCTGTTCGGTTCGATTCTATTCGGTTCCAAAATTTTCGGGTATTTAATAAATAGAACCGTCGGGTCCAAATATAATTATGGAACCATTCGGGTTTGGTTCGTTCTAGTCCGTTCGGTTCTGTACCATAATTAAATTTTCTAACATTTACAGCAATACTACAT
>CAIGRL010304075.1:0-13069 GCA_903798325.1 Fraxinus xanthoxyloides
ATAGGTGTTAGGATTTGGATTGTGTTGTTGTCTTTGAGAATTTTGAGTGTAGTTCACATCCTCCATTGTCTGAACAAAAGAAGATCCTACATTAATCAATAGTCTTGTGGTTCCCTCCACAATGTTTGCATTTCGATCCTATTGCCTAGGCTATGTTCATCTAATCTACCTTCTGAGTCAATGATACCAACTGTGTTGAGATTGTTGTTAAAGAATAAACTTCGAATACCCCTGTAGTTCTTTTTCCACTCATCTTTTTAATAAGTCAAAGTGCACTGGTGAATACCAGATCCTCCATGATTTGGTAGACTTGATCCGCGATTCTTTTTGTGATAGAACCATCGCATGCAGAGTCTACGTTAGCCCTGCTTATTGGATTCAGACTAATGTAGAAGTACTACACTTGAAACCATTTCTGCAATTCGTGTTGTGGGCATTAGCAGAGTAAACCTTTATATCGTTCCCAAGCATCCGAATAACATTCCGAGTCCAGTTGTTGGAATGTTTTAATCTCGTCTCTTAGCTTTGCAATCCTTTTTGGTGGAGAATATTTACTAAGGATTTTTTGACTCAATTGGTTCCATGTAGTGATGCTCTAAGATGGACAAGTGTCTAACCACTCTCTGGCTGAGTCTCTCAACGTGTATGGGAAAAGCTTCAGCTTGATTGCTTCACTGACACCACTGGATATTCGATAGTTGCACACATGTCCAAAAGTCTTGATACATGAGCGTTGGGATTTTCCGAAACTCTTCCAAAAAATTGAAGCGCATTCTAGAATATGTTGATCACGTCCGTCCTCAGGTGGAAGTTTGCTTGACCAAAAGCCAGATATACAATACTGGATTGACTTTCTACGACTGGTGGAACCATGTACTCTCCCATCAACCGAGCATTTTTCTTGGGTGCAACTTTATGTGGTTACTCTACTCTCAAGTTAGACCGATGGCTCAATGATTTAGATTTTCTTCTGCCATATCAATCTATTTATATTTTTGGTGTGTTTCCAACTGTTGTCTTTTTCGAAAGTTGAATGTTTGTTCGATCTCCGGGTCAAATTGAGCAAGATCATCGGTTCTCGAACTCCGCATACACGTTCTCGAAAAAGTAAGCTGAAACACAATAATAATTTTTTTAAAAAAATAAACTATAGAAAACCAGTAAAATTCATATTAAAGTTAAAATTAAATAAACTATCAAAAACAATAGTTCCTGACAATGGCGCCAAAAACTTAACCATTTGAAAATTCGCAAGTGAACGGGATCATGATTAAAGTGTCGAATCCACGAGAACTACATGTTTTATCGAGTTAAAGTTAAAAATAACCACAATTGAATAGCAATAGTGATTTGTAATAATTCTATGTCTAATTTATTACGTACTAAAAATTAAAGTAAAAAATAATTAAATTTTGATAAGAATTGCTAAGATGTAGAATCCATCTTGTTAATCCACTTTTAGTGTAACAATTAAATTAACAATTTGTTATCATGCGAGTTGGTTGAAGTTCCAAATTAATTCAAAGATTCTCTTGAAAGCAATTAAATCTAATCATATATGCGACCTTTTGTATCTATATAAAATTTATCAACATATAAGCAAGCATTAAACGAGCTAGAACATCTAAAAAAATCATGCAAGACATAAATGTATATCGTTATCATCTATCGAACCTTACAATACTTATTACTACCTGCTAACGATTTTAATACCTCTCTCGATAATAATAAAATGCACAAACAATTCAACTAATGGCCAATTAATTGAAAATCAAACTAAACCATAATAAACACCCATGCATTAATGTTAAAATAATTAATTAAAACTAAAACTTTCAAAACAAGGGTTTGTCTATATTTTTAGCAATGTAAAAATCTAGTCTAACATAATATTGAAATTAAACAAACAAAAGTGGAACGACATCACCGAAAATTGACGAAATGTGAACAAATCTGAAATTAATTGAATTTCCCAAAAGCTTAATCTCTTTTCCTCTGCTACGCATATGTTGTTTTCACTGAGCTTGGTTTCCGTGCGTGTATATATACTCAATCAGCCGCCCACTTTTCCAAATTTTGTCTGCCAATTAACTTGTGCTTATATATTATAATACAAACAATTACCAGCCTCATTCTGTATGCATGTTCGTCCTTTTTTTCTTCTCTGCTTCAATTTCCTATGTGTGTATGTATGTAACCAAGCAACAGCCACTTGTCTAATAAATAATTTGTTTCACACAAAAACTGCCACAAAACTTTTAGTCACAATTGCTCATATATATATAATCTAATTATTTTTAATCCAACAAAAGTCCACCCAAATTGATGCCCAATTAATTAATGTTTGCTTTCCAAATCATCAACTCTTTCACAGAATGCAAGTTAGTCCTTGTATTTTGGATTTCTCCATCTTTTGCTTATTTTCTTCAATTCATTTTTCATTCAAAGAGTTTTTCCTATTAAACATAAAATACAACAATTTAGAATATATTTTGTCAAAAGAACTCTCAAATTTAGTTATTTTAGGTCCTGAATAAGTGTAAGAATTACACTTATCATATTGCCATAACATGAGAAGAACTAATCCTGACTCAACATTTTTATTGAGACCGATAGCGAGAATCGCTTCAAGTATTTCTTTATGGCTCTTGGACAATGCATTCGAGGATTTCGAATGTGATGCGACCTGTAATTCTAATTGATGGTACAAATCTAAAAGCTAGATACAAAGTGAAGTTGATTATTACTACACGTCAAGATGTCAACATTCAAATTTTTACCCGCTTATATTTGGCATAATCGATAGCGGGAGTGATCTAGTGAGGCGTTGGTTCTTCACGAAGTTGAGGAAAATAATTGGGAATGTCGAGAACCTTACACTTGAGACTGAAAGGGGACAATCAATAATAAATGGTATAGCTAAAAAATTTCCTAAGGCACAATATGGTCATTGCATGTACCATATACATGGCAACTTGGAGACTGAGTATCGGGACAGTGGCATCGTTGCATTGTTTAGGAATGCTGCAGAGGCTTACAATTTCGAAGAGTTTGATAAGTTCATGGTCGAAATAGAAAATAATCACACAATGCATGAGATTATCTAACAATGATGAGAGTCAAACATTGTGCACATTCACATTTTTAGGATGTCGAACAATGCGAAGTTGCTAATTGCATTATTTAAGAAGGATCAGGAGTTACCAATTCTCATAATGATTGAGCACATTCATAACAAACTGCAACAGTGATTTTATAATCGACATGAGGAATTACAGAATTGCACAAGTGTGCTAACTCTGGCTTGAAAAGATAAATTCTTCAAAATTTTGGAGGTAGATAAAGCTAAGTGTGGAACCACTGGATCAATTTCTCTTCTTTGTGAGATGTTGATGTAATAGCTGATACATCGTACACTTGAATGATAAGACTTGTACTTATAGAAAATTTCAGTTAAAGAGTTTTTCATGTGCGCATACAGTCGCAATGGTTATATATAAAGGATTCCCACCACACATCTTATGCACTAATTATTACAAGATCGATTATTGGAGATAGGGTTGGACATGGGTTGGTTAGATTCGGTTCTTAAGAGAATCGAACTGACCCAAGATTTTTGGATATTTAATAAATGGAACCGTCGGGTCCAAATATAATTATGGAACCTTTCGAGTTCGGTTCCGTACCATAATTAATTGTTTTAACATTTACAACAATATTACATAAATACAACTAATAACATTTTCATTCGTAACTTTTAGGAATGGGGGTTTAGGTTTTAAGAAATAATTAATTGGGTTTATACGGGAATGAACGTTATGTTGCTTACGAAATGAAATTGAAAGGGGAAGGGGAATGATAATGCCCAAATGTTGGGCAACTTGGACTAACAAAAGACTAATTTGGCTGGACTGACTGGTTTGTATAATTAATTTGCTAATTTTTTTTAAAAATAATTTAATTAATTCAATATAAAAAAATTATTTAGATTTGATTCTTCGAGTTCTTGGTCAAGAACCAGAACCGACCTAAACCAATCGGTTCTCAATTCGGATACTCGTTCAGGTATTTAACTTATGAAGAATCGCCCGATTCGGTTCGAAAGTTTTGTCCAGCCTTAATTGGAGAGTAGCATATGCCGAAACTATATTTCATCTAACCAAATGAAGTCGAATGAGAACTTCCCGACCACATTCTCTCACTTAATAATTTGTTGCCACATGAAGTTTGACCGAGTACTCCTGGACGTAGACATATATCTAAAATACCATCTATCGTAGAGTTGGATAATTGGGAATTAAATAATCTGAAAATTCTTACTTGGATTCAGGATTTTGTTGAGCAATCAATTGGTACAAAATAGGCAAAGTTTGAAACAACAAATGAAGTTTGGGAACATTTTTAGAAGTTATACACTAAGTTTAACTTTGCAAAGTGGTATTAATGGAGATTGATATACATTCTTTACAACAAAAGAATTTGAGTATTCTCAAGTTTTACATTGCTATGAATTCAATTTGGGATGAGTTGGCTCTTACGGAATCAGCAGGACTAAAGGCATCTGAATACTATATTACTTTTAGAGAGAAGCAGTGATTAGTTCAGTTTTTTATGGTACTTCACAGTGATTTTGAGAGAGTTAGAGGCTCTATCTTGCATCACACTCCACTTCCCTTAGTTGATTCATTAGTTAGTAAGTTTGTAGCTGGGGAAACACGTTTGAAATCTCTTGCAGGAGCAGTATCTATTCCTCCATCTAACACCTTAGTGTTGGCTATACCCTCTCAACCATCTACACAGAATCAAAACAAAGGTTATGTGAGAGTTTCTGGTGATGAGTTTAACTTTTGCAAACAAAAGGGACATTGGAAGTCTCAATGTCCTAAACTATTGAAGAAACAGCAGCCAAAACCATAGCAACGATCTTATCGTTCCAATGCAAACATAGCCGCCACCTGCTCGCTCGTCTTTACTTGGAGTACCACCTTCCTCCAGTCCCATGTTGACCGATTGAGCATAGCAGTTTCAGAAGTTCTTAGCCACACAGCCATATGCTATGTTAACCTCTACTCATATAGGTTTGTTATCTCAAAGTCATTCAAGTATTTCTTCCTCATGAATCTTTGACTCGGGTGCTTCCAAACACATGTCATCAAACTCAAATTTTTGTAATAATCTGCATCCTTCTAACTCATCTATGTCTGTTATGACTGCTGATGGCACACCATTACCTTTAGCAGGTTTTAGTTCTGTTAACACACATAATTTATCGCTTTCAGATGTCTATTGTGTTCTAGCTCTTACTTTGAATCTTATTTCTATTGGCCAATTGTGTGATTCTAGATACTTAGTTCAATTTTCTTCTACTACTTGTCATGTACAGGATCCTCGATCTCAGAAGTTAATTGGGATAGGCCGTAGACAAGGAAGGTTATATGTTCTGGACAATCTGAGACCATCACACGTTGCAGTCTATGGTGTTGACTTGCTATCTTTCTGTTTGAATTCATCGTCTTTTAATTTTTATTTGTGACATTCTTGCCTTGGACGTGTTTCTTCTAGTCGTTTGAAATTTTAGTTTCTAAGGGTCAATTGGGAGATTTGCAACTCATGACATTTTTTATTGTAGTGGTTTCAAATTAGGTAAATTTTTTGTTTTACCTTTTCCTCGAAGTGTTTTTCATTTCATTGTGTCATTTGATCTTGTTCACTCTAATATATGGGGACCTGCTCATATTGCTACAAAATGAGGATCTAGATATTATATATCTTTTATTGATGATTACATTCGTTACTGTTGGATTTATCTTATGAAATGAAGATCTAACTTTCTTTCTGTTTATCACTCCTTTAGAGCACTTATTAAAACTCAACATTCTGCTGTAATTATGTGCTTTAGATATGACTTGGGTGGAGAGTATACTTCGACTGATTTCTCTTAATTGCTTGCTCTTGATGGCGCAATTCATCAAATCTCGTGTGTTAATACCCCCACAACAAAATAGTGTTGTTGAACGAAGCATATGCATATTTAGTTTCCCTTTTTGTTTACTTTATTTTGTAGTATATAAACTCATTATAATTTATTTTGCCCTAATAATTTTAAGGCTTTAATAATTGGTTTCTTCTTCTTCTTCTTCCTCTCTTAGTTCTTTTCCCTTGTTTGAATTATCAATTTGGTTTGTATTATTAACAGTATAATAAAGTAGAAAAAATTGGTACTGGGATTGAAGCGAAGACTGCTCCGAATTTGCATATAGAGTTAAATGTTCTTAATTAAGAAAGATATTAATGAATTTGATAGAATTGAATGAGAGTTTTCTTCAATTTACTGGGTTTTGGTTTTTTATTTTGGGGTGGGGGTGGAGGTAGGAGGGTTTTCTTGAATTTACTGAGTTGTTTATGGTAGACATTATTTGGTAATTCTTGAAAATCTTCATCTTCGAATGCTTTGCCTTTCCTTTGCACATTGCATAAATCCAAATTTTTTGGAGAAACTGGTGAAGCTACATTAAGGTAAATGTCGATGGAAGGCACACCACATGAATAGGAAAGAAACTGGTGAAGCTAGTAGGAAGCCCATAGCCATCACAAGCGGTGCCCACATACTCAGATTTTGGGGTGGGGGTGGGAGTTTGGAGAAAATTACGTTCATGGCTTTTTCAAATTTAATTTTTTAATTTTTAATTATAGAAAATATAAATTTACTATTCTACCCTTCATTTAATTTGTCAATTTAAGTCAAAATTCAAATTTCAGCGTTGACTAACGAAATTTTGGACTCCTACTGCCATTAAAGTGAAAGGTTTGGGACCACGGTCGCAAAAATGAAAGGTTAAGATGTGTTCTGAAATAAAATGAAAGGTTTGAAAACTCCTCTGCAATTTTCTCAAACAAAAACTAGCCAAAGATAATTTTCATTTAATCCATAGAAAGTGCAATTAAAATCCACTTTTGAAGTTATTTATTTTATCAATCCATAATTTTAAAAATTACCATTCTCATTGTTATTAACAACTTGTCTAGAGCAGATTATGAAAAGTAAGAATTGATTTTTGGCCCATTTTAATCTGACACATGTGAAAGAAAAGTCTGCAGTTTTTTGTGATACTTTTACCATTGCACAAATCAAAGGTAAAAAAATGAATTATAAATAGAAAGAAAATCACGCCCAAACAAGTTGTAAATATTAATGTTGATTTAGGAGATTGTGAATCTCTTGAATCATAACGCAGTTGAATTTTGACAACTTTGAAGAGCCTATTGATTTCAATGCCAAATCGTTGCTCTGTAAATATTGATTTCAACTAACAGTAAAATAACACATTCAGAGCTACAATAAGGAAGCAAAGCTACAAAAATGGAACATTTAGGATATGTCTTGACATACATTAAATTGGATTCGACAGTACAATGAACAAAATTTTAACTTAGCATCACCGCTTATTCAACATTGATGTCCAAAATCTTGGTACTACTACTAGCCTTAGGTATAGTTATATACAAAACACCATCC
Source organism: Fraxinus xanthoxyloides (assembly GCA_903798325.1). Taxonomy (NCBI): domain Eukaryota; kingdom Viridiplantae; phylum Streptophyta; class Magnoliopsida; order Lamiales; family Oleaceae; genus Fraxinus; species Fraxinus xanthoxyloides. The sequence continues at coordinate 7,517 of CAIGRL010304075.1, forward strand.
TTAACCTCAGCTTTAATTTTCTCAAACTCCACATTCTCAGGCAATGCAATTCTGCAACTGTATCTCCCATAGCTCTTAGCTGACCATTCATCATCTTCTTCACCATTTTCGCCCTTCTTTTTGGGCTCTTTCTCAGCCTTCAAAACAAGCATTTTCTCCTCCACCCAAACCTTAACATCCTCTTTTGTCATTCCGGGCATGTCGAACCTCATCTTGTACTCCTCTTCGCCTTCCTTAATCTCCCACGGTGTCCTCCCCCGACTGAATCCTCCAGTCTCGGCTGGTGCTGAAGGTGATTGCCATCCGCTGCTATAGGCAAAAGGGTCCTCCATCGTCCTCTCCATTGTCTCCATCATCTGTTGAACTGTTCTTGCTGTTGGGAACCTATCCCATAAACCTGTATACATGAAAAATGTTCATTAGTGCTAAGAAATATAAAATCGTAAGGCACAAGATCGTTTAAGCAACATAACGACTACTTCTGAGTCTTACGTCAAAAATTAGAGTTGACTCAAAAGCAGTCACACAAATTATTCATTTAAGACTTCTACTAAATTTCTTGTCATTTCTAAAATGAACCGAGAAAAGAGAGTTCTTGTAAAGATTCATGAGACAGACTCAACTCGAAAGCCGTCATTACACAATCACCTACGAAAGATGACATTTTAAGATGGAACCAAAGTCTTGACGTGTTATGAGAGCTCATTAAATTTAAACAAATAATTTGATCAGATTAATAGTCAAATGGGCACACAGATTCTAATATTAATATGCTCAAACAAGCCATCATCTCACCCAAACAGATAAAACCAGTACTGGAAAATAAACTAAGCATAAGGGAGGTCGACTCGACTCAACTCAAAAGTAATCATTACAACCAACTCCACCCGAAATCAATTAACAAGAGGAAAGATTTATGAGTCGAACCTATGGGGGCAACTGGGGCTGATCCTTTTCTGGGCTGCTGCTTGCCAACTTTCTGCAAGCGATCAAGATTTTCTCTGCCTTCAGCTACTACTGCCTTAATTCTGTTATGGGAATTTCTAACAGAACTAGGATTCAACAATGGATAAAATCTTGAATTCAAAGGATTTGGACTGATGAACGCCTTTTGGGATGAAATGGGTTGAGAGATGGCAAAACTTGACAACATTTTTCTAGAATTTTCTTGAGCTTACACCAAATGATATTTTTCTTACCAATTTTCAGTATTGTGCAATATCTTGATGCAAGAAGAAATGTGGGAATCATGATTTTAAAGGCGAGATTGGAGAATTCTGGAAGGGGTGCAGATAAAGCTGTGGAAAATTTTATAAATTTTTTGTTTTGTTTTCGTTTTTCTGGAGAAGTCCAGAAACTCTTTGTTACGGATAAGAAATTCATACCTAAATTGGGGATTACAATATGGAAAGAAACGGTGTCGTATTGACAACCCTATTTTAGGTACAATTAATTATATTAAATTTTAGTTATCCTTGGTTTTACCTTTTTATGCCTTGTTCATTGTTCAAATTTCTGTAAATAATGCAAAGAAAAAATATTAACCCTTCCGTCCCATTTATACAGGTTGAAAAATATAACGCTCTCCATCTTATTTATATAGACTGACTTTCCTTATTTTCTTGTCACAATTATATAATTCAATTTTTTTATTAAGAATGTTTTGTTTTGTTTTGTTCATTTATTAATATACATTTATTTAATTATAGTTCTTTAATTTCTTTACTATTTCCAACAATAATTTACTACTAGTTGTTGATAATTAAATAAGGGTAAACAAGGAATTTTTTGATAAAAATTGTTTTCCAATAACATTAAGTGGGTGTTTGGTGGAGATTAAAATTAATTTTTTAGTAGATTGTGAGAGAAGTTTTTGAAATATGTGATTGAAAAGTTGTGAGATTATAAATAATGTGGTTAATATTGATTGTTTGACTTTGATTTAGATTAAAATTTGAATTTAATCCGAAACAAACGGGGCATAAATAAGATTTCTCTATCCGTTTTAAAAACAATTCATTTAACTTTCTTTTTCATTTACTAAAATACCCATATTTAAACTGTTTTTTAGACACCATTTTTTTCTCTTTTTCGTTGACTTCATACAATAACGAGCATGTAAATTAAATTATGTCAACCCACGATACATATTAATTTTGTTAATAGAGCGAGGCCTTTAGCGCACATAAGCTCGTGTTTGGCTCCCATTATCTTTAAAAAAAAATCTCTTATTTTCAACCACACAATCTTCCATAAAATAATATTATACGTAAATTAAATTTTTTTCTTTCTTTTTCAACCACATATTATTCAAAAAAAATACTATTCAAAAAATTATAATTGCAAATAATGGGGCCAAACGGGGCTAAATACACTTGAGTATCTCGTGTTTCATTTAAGATGGCAACAAATAAATTTTAATTTTGATAAATTTAAAGTCGACCATATGTGTCTACCCTCATTCGGGAAGAACAATTCATTCATGCCTTCTTGAGCGATCAATAAAAGGGCGTTCTAACATTTTTACATAAAATTAATAGATAAAACATTTGAAAATGAAAAATCCAGCCATCTATGTAACTCAAAAAAGGTAACACAACATGTATCCAAATTAAGGTAGTCATTTACACATATGAATGATAAGCTAATACTTGCTTTCATTTTTCATGGAAAAATTCTCCTAAATTGTTAAAAACATCCCAATGTAAGGGACTGCCTATCCAATTCTGGAAATGATCTTCGAATTTATTACGACCATCCATTATCGCAGAAAAATTCACCGAAGATTCATCTGTATTTTTCGACAAAATAGATCCCATTTCTGAATTTTCTTTCGGCAGGTCGAAAATGGAAATATTTTTCATCTCGTTAAAGCCAGATTTTGTTGTTCCTTCTGTCTGATAATCTGTTTCTTTTTCTTTGGATAAAATGTGCTGATATGTTACTTCATTTTCTGCTGCAGAATTTTCAGTTTCTTCAACAGGCTTGTGAGTCACTGGATCCAATCCCAGGAGTCTTAATTTCTTCTTGATCCTTGTATTCCAATGGTTTTTTATTTCATTATCAGTTCGTCCGGGAAAATGTGAGGCTATCTTAGACCACCTGCTAATGATCATACATACTAATTGTCTTAGAAAATTTCCGGAAAGGGTCTAGATATCATTTAGTACAAGTTAATAGTGCCCGTTTGGCCCCATTATTCCACGTTATAATGAGAGAAATAGTATTTTCTTTTTGAAAAATGTGCGGTTAAAAAAAAAGTAAAAGTTTTTCGATTTACGTGTAATATTATTTTATTGGAGTATGTGTTGTTGATAAGAAGAGAAAGAAAAATGAATTATCATTTAATGCAGGCCAAACGGGGGCGCGTATGATCATGATGTTACCTGTTTCCTAGTCGAGAATGGAGCTCGATGATCATGTCTTCCTCCGCTTCTGTCAATGCCCCTCGCTTGAGGTCCGGCCTCAAGTAATTAATCCACCTTAGTCTACAACTCTTTCCGCATCTCCTCAAACCTTTCATCATCACAAAACAGACTGCTTAATCATCGCGATAGTCGGTTTTTCAAGTGCATACACGCAATACTGTTGAATTTCCTCATCTAAAACCTTAAACTAGTTTATTTAAATTAACAAATTACCCCATGTGCATGCCAAATTCAATTTTACATCATATACCAAAGATGTGCATAATTTTCATAAATTGAGAATATTTTCTTACCTGCAAGTTTCGGAACGATTCGCCAGCATTGTATTCCATTGTTGAGGATGAAATTCATGAGTTTATGATCTTCTTCGATCGTCCATGGACCGCGTTTTAATCCTTCCTTTTCACAACAAGGTTGTCTTCCCATGACTGCACAAGGGTTCAAACCAAAATGCAGAAAAAAACACTGCAGAAAGAAATTTAAAAGTATTAAAGCAGCAGCCAAAAATGTGTTTATATATGAAAACAAAGATTCTTCCAGCTCATTTTACAGATCAAATAAGTGTTTCTTTATAAGCAAAAGTCATAATTGAGGCACATAATTTAATCAAGCTTTATAATTATTGGAATAATTGTGTTCAATGTTTGTGTATTAAAGTTATCAAAATTTAAGCATGCAAATGATTGAAATTTGCCACTGTTAAGAACATTTCATCTTAAAAACGAGAAACAGACGTCAGTCCTTGTCGTTTACATGTTTTTTTTTTATTGTACACCATGTTTTAATAATCGTTTTCTGCCTATGTATCTACACATACACACATATATGTGTGCGCGCGCACATATATATGGTTGGGGGGAAAATGCACGGTTTTAGTCCCTCGGTGCACTAAGTTGGTTCAAACCTATCAATTTTCGACCGTGAAAATCATCCAAGTCTTCATTAAATTATCACATGATCCTCATAGAAGATGCCTCACTTCAAATCTTAAGAATCTGTCTAAACTTACACATCCAAGATTCAAGACATTTTTATTTTATTTTTTTATTTTTTGTTTGTTTGGAGATTTGGACCATTTTTGTCATATACAACTATATTCGTACCTTACAAGTTAGAAGAAGGGGGAATCACTCAACTTCCCAATGATATATATTTTGGTCGACTTAAGAGTTGTAGATCAATTACTTCTTATGAAGGTTAAATATTAACTTGTTACCAACGATGACGTAGGGAACCAATAGTTCGACACACACAAAAATTTGCTCAGCTTTAATGATTGAGACTAAGTAATTCAGGAACCAATAATGCAATTTTTCGTGTCGTGTATATTATATTATATAAATATACAGATGTCCACAATGTCTGCTCCAATCGATTTTTGCTAAAGTAAAAGAGAGGACAGCTGCATTTATGGGGGACAACTCGTTATTCCCTAAGTTTTATTTTCTTATTTTAATGTTTGAACTTGTAATTATAGACATGGAAAAGTTTTATTATTACAACTCTTTTGTGCGAATGTTCCGGGTATCAAATCTTTATATGATTCTTGTGAATATTCTAATTCAATGGGAAATGAAGTCATGTTCTGCAGTCCACGTATGTAGACAACCTCATCTTTATATTTTATTACATCACTAACTAGTGCCATAATTGTTAATTGTTTGTCTTAAGGATTATGGGATAAAGTGAGATTATAATTTTAAGAACCCATGAAAAGTGCTTATAATTGTTAAGATACTTTAATGTCCAAATGGAATGATTAACTTTTTTTTATTATTATCTATTCTTGAGAGTGGATGAATGGTGTCTCCTACTTTTGTCCCAAACATAGCATACCAACGACGAATCTACCTAAGAAGATAAAATAGTAGATTGCGACTCGTAATTCGCAACTTACAAAATGGCAAGTGATCGATTGGCTCTCTATTAGAGAAAGCTGAACTTGAAAGCAAACATAATTTAGATCACTTAAAAATCATCCACTCTTCTATCCATGTGGGCGTCGCGTACATGTTTAACTACAAAATTGATTTTTCTTCGTCAACAAAAGCCCCTTTTAAAAGTAGTTAACTCCACCATGCCTCGGACCCGTCTCTGCATGGATTTTAAGATTGATATGTTCAAA
>CAIGRL010304077.1:0-11223 GCA_903798325.1 Fraxinus xanthoxyloides
TAACTATATACACTTCCTTCTAAATTGAGAGCCCAATTCATTTCTTGTAACTGAAATTTTGAATTATGCAAAAATTATGCTTGCATTCAACTTCTCTTTTTCAATCAAGAAGTAATTCATATTAAAGATGGGTAACATGCACAATTTCATCAAAACTCACTCACAAATTTCTCTTCTTCGTCAACTATCGATTAGATTTCATCTTTTCAATTGACTTCAAAAGTAATCTCATCAATCAAAATTGAGAATTTGCGGGTTTTTGTATCTATTACAATTTTCATGAAACAGTATATCATTACATATTTGGCTAATCTTGAATCATGTAATGCTACCATAACTCATTTTGTTAATTTTGAAACGAGATCTCAATAGAAGTAATGACGTATTAGTTTATATGTTCAAGATGAATGATTGTATCACTATTTTACTTTTGCTGGCATCTTGTTGGTAGAGGTTGAAACTTGCAATTAAGAGTGTAAGTAATCCAAAATAAAAACATTTTAATATCCGTTTCACTGTAAAGATGACAATCGCGAAAACATTCAAAGCGTAACATGTAGATACACAAATCCAGAATGTAATCATGAAGGTGTATTAGATTTACAATGTTCCCATATGGTGGAAAATAATATTACATTACGGTTTACGTTTTGGGGTGCGGGGTTGTGTACCAAAAAAATGGAGGAGGAAAAAAATTTCAGCTTTGTCCAACAGACTGGGCTTCGGAATGAGCCCACTTACTGGCGGACCAGGCTTTTACCATTTACACAAAGTCCATTCTTTCTACATCGCCAATATAAATCAAAACCACGTGAAATGAACCTAAACAAGAAAATCTCTGCCTTTAGAATTTCAAAATTCGCTGCATAAAAAATCGATACATTTCCAGCATTTTAACATGGATAATTCAAAAGTTCAAGAGGTGTGCATAAAAAGTTGTTGATATGTGCATAAATTCTGTTTGATTTACGTATATACAATTTGGTTAGTTTGTAATTATTGTAAAAATGCAGATATTGGAGAAGCAACTATTGACTGTGGCGAAGGCTGTGGAAGACAAGATAGATGAGGAGATCTCGGCTATAGATCGGCTAGATCCTGACGATNTATTGACTGTGGCGAAGGCTGTGGAAGACAAGATAGATGAGGAGATCTCGGCTATAGATCGGCTAGATCCTGACGATATGGAGGCGTTGAGGGAGCGACGATTGCAACAGATGAAAAAAATGGCGGAGAAACGGAGAAGCTGGATCGCCCTTGGCCACGGCGAATACTCAGAGATCCCAAACGAAAAAGAATTTTTCTCTCTTGTCAAAGCCAGTGAACGCGTTGTGTGCCATTTTTACCGTGAAAATTGGCCTTGCAAGGTAATTACATAGGCGTAATACATATATTTATTTACGTCTGAGTATGTGTGCTTTGTGTAGATTCGCATTTGTGATAATTAGTAAAAATGTCTAGTTTTAAGCTTATGAACTATTGGTTGGTTATATTAGCTGTTTGTTCTCTCTTCTGATTAATTTGGTGGCTGTAGATTTAGTGTAATGAATTCTTAATCAGGTGGAGTTTGCATAGAGACTGTGTTATATTAAAGTTTATGCATAGTAAATGAGATTAAGCTCTATTGTTATTAAAGATTTTAGGAATATTTTCTGTGGGGATAGAACAACACCATAGCAAGGTGATCCCTTGATAGTGTCCAATGAAGTTTCTGTTATTTCTTTTGCATACTGATTTTAGGGAAGAAAAAAAAAACTTCCATTTAGATTTGAGACTAGCTCTTGGACGCTGAGATCATTTTCCCTTTAAAACTTTTTCCTGATTGTGTAAAGGGTGGCAGCATGATCTATTGCTAAAGAGAGCTATTTCAATAAATACTTATTGATGTAGTCCTGGTGAGATTCTTAGATGTATGATTCCTTGTGAAGATCATAAGAGCATTTGTCTTGCGGCTTTTGTGCATATATATAGGCCAATATCAAATGTGAGGGGGTAAAAAGTGCTTCTTCTCATTGATCTGGAAGACAGTCTAGAAGTAGAGTTGAAGGCTGTAGATTAGTTTCTAAGATGTTTGACAGTTTGACAGTTAGGTTAATAGGAAGTGAATAATGGAATTAAAGTTACAGAAGAGCTTAAAACTTTTACTTCATGATTCATGTCGCAGCATCCTTGTGAATTTCATTTGATATACGTTCGGCTTAATTGTTTTTGAGTTGGCATTTTCATTTCCTTCTATTTTTCCATCAATATTAATTGATGCACAAATCTTATTTAGTTGTTCAGTAGCTAGGTCATCAAGCAACTGTTTAAATCTCCTTTCTTATCGAGGTTTCTGATTTGATAAAGACTTGATCTAAAACATATTTATATCTGTTATCAATTAATGGTGGGGATCAATGTTATGGTAACAATAAACATGAACAGTTTTTATTTTGTTCCTTCAAACCAAGCACTACATAGAAACTGAATGCTTTGCCTGTAAATTTCTGGGAAACTGTAATTTACCCCCATTTCTTGGTAGAAGGTAATTCTGAGAAAGAAATAAATCAACATAGCTCGATTTCAGGTCATGGACAAGCATCTGAGTATATTGGCAAAGCAACATATTGAGACGCGCTTTGTGAAAATCAATGCTGAGAAAAGTCTTTACTTGGCAGAGAAGCTCAAAATTGTCGTTCTTCCTACTCTTGCCCTCATTAAAAATGCTAAAGTGGACGATTATGTGGTAAGTTGTGTGCAAATGGTTAACTTAGTTATCTCTTGAATAAAGATTTGATCTTGTGAAACTTTATCATTGCTGAGACCGGGCTAATGCAAATTAGGTTGGATTCGACGAGCTTGGTGGAAAAGATGATTTCAGCACTGAGGAACTCGAGGAGAGGTTAGCAAAATCCCAGGTTATTGTTTACGAGGGCGAATCATCACTCAATGCGTCCAAATCTAAAGGCAAAACCAAGAGCGTGCGTCAAAGCTCATACTCATCAGACTCTGAGTAGATGTAAATGGTGATATGTTGTAATGTTTCTTTTTGAGTCGTGGTGGAAGTATTTGGCAACATTTTCTATGAGATATATTTGTATTATATAGAATCTAGCGATCGACCTTGAATTTCAAGGGTTCACCGGTCTGGATTCATTTTCTCATCCTTTCTCCCACCTCATCGAGTACACTTGCACATACTGGGCAAAAATTGAAAGAGAAAAAGGAACATACATCGAAAATATGAACTTTCTACCTCTTCTATTTTGGCTAACAAAACATCAGGGAGAGTCCGTGTATTCATACTCAAATTGTTAACTAACTCCGTGTATTCATACTCAAATTGTTAACTAACACATCCAATACAACTATACAGCCATACAAAATGTAAGCCAAACACGATTTCCTGGAATTTATTCACTCAAAAACATAGTTATCGTGTTCGATAACAGAAAAAATATGTACATACACATGTAACTGAGTACGATTACAGCCGTTGTTGGCGAACTTGTTCATTTTTCAAAAGTACCATTCTCTTCAACACAAGGTAAAGACAGAAGTTCCATAAGCTCCAACCGATACTCTAGGCCTTTCAGGTAGTGTCCCAGCAACATGCACCTTCATCAAATAAAATGAAAAATGTGAATCCCAAAACATAGAAGCAACGATAATTTTGTTTGCATGCTAGCAAAGTGCTAAAAGAATGTAGTGGAGGAGCTTTAATTTCAGATCTCCTTGGCCCCAGGTTGGTTGTGAAGAAAAATCTGCAGATATTAAACCCAGATAACGTCTAAAGGAGAAAAAAAGTAGTGATTCTCCAATGTGCTGTTAATATCCAGGAAGGTATATGCACGTGATTTTGAAGCTCCCAATTTCAGTACACTGCAAAATCTCAGTTTTAGGGTATTATTCCTGGAAAAAAAAAAGTTCACTATATTGTCTACAGGCAGAAATCAATTTCATCATCCTGGTCCAAAGTTGACCATAATGATGCATATTAGGAAAAATAATAATAATAATAATAATAATAATAATAATAAATGAACCACGCAATTGCCACAAAAAAAGAACGAAAAACAGAACATTCCTTTTTATGACTTGAGCAAGTTAGTACGGAATGGATGAATATTTTATATCTAGACAAGCATACTCTGGACAAAGTAAGTAAATAGAGAGGAAATATCATCTAACCAAAACAGTAGGCGTGCCAGATAATCGCGTGTCAAAGAAATAAGGGGCTGGAATTGAAGGGAAGTGTTTTCAACAAGATCGATGCAATCTTCTTCTGTTTCAATAATTATGGTTCCTATAGCTGGATTGTCAGAGAGATCAGGTGCTTTTGAATGCATTTTAGGAGAAAGGGTAGCCAAGAGACCATGTACTACTGAATGTATTGTATCCTTCAACTGAGATGACGGTTCTGAAAGCTCCACTACCTGTTCAATAGAAGTCGCAGTATCCATCACAAGAATGAAGAAAACAAAGGATGGACAGACAGACAGTAAAGAAGAGTTGATAGAAGTACTAACACTTAAAAGATAGCTGTCCTCCCTAACAGGAAAAATAAATAAATAAATAATAAAAATAAGAAATTATGAAATATATGAATGCCTCATGAGTCAGACGAAGTGCAGAAACATCCCAAAAGGCGTGCAGATTATACTCTCGAAAGTAAAGCAGAAATTTTCCATAAGGTGTGCATCAGAGAAATGGAAGAAAAACTATAACTTGAAATTACAGATTTGAGTGATAAATATCCCCACTTTAATACGTGACATTTTTTCACCTCCCTTTTGAAAGATACTATATTCAATGTGATGTAAGACAATCTTATTATAAATATGATAGAAGTCAGTCATTATTAGAGTAGGATTGTTGTTTCCTTTTAAATTAGGATTTATTTCCTTTTAGGATTTCAGTTTTCTCTATTAGTAAAATTGTTTAGTTTCCTTATATTGGCAAGACTTTTCAATCATAGATTCATTATAATAAAATTATTCTCTTCAAATTTCGAGTTTTTCATATTGTTTCAAGAATTTTAATTCTGCTTCCGCACCACAATGCAATTAATCCTAGTTATGCAAGGAAGTGATGACGACTTGATGAGCATTCCTTTGCAGGTTTTTATGTAGGGAAGTAGAAATAACAGTTTGCTCTACACCAAAGATAAACTAGACAAAATCCTGAACATGTAAACATGCAGCAGTATTTCACAATTTCCCACCCCAAAATGGACCCTCATGAAGGAAGAAGGAAAGTTTAATCAGCAACAACTAGAGAAAATGTAATCTCCATTCAATTGGAGAGGTTTTTCAGACACTGAAAATGAAATCTAGCACAGAAAACACATTTTCTGTAAAATGTTGCTTGCATTGCAAACTGAAATTATTATAGCTACAGTCGCTTTGATTTGATCATCAGTGCACTAGTTTATAATATCATCCATAAAGATCACTCTCCTTACATGATCACTAGCACTTCCACATATATACATACCTTTTCTGGTTGCAAAGATCTTAAATAATCTAACAAGTCATTCTTTTCTTCCCCCACAAACTGTTGCATCTGAAGAGCCGCACTTTTCCTCTGAACTTCATGGAGCTCCTTCATTAGCCAGAATTAATAAACAACATTATAATGTCATATAACATTTGTCTAAATAGGAGAGATAAATATTTGAAAATCAACTAGTGAAAACAAAACCCTCTACGAGCAGCAGAGTATACACATGCAAAACAATAAAAAGGAAAGGGACACTCAAAACAGAAGCCAACTACCACTAATACAATGAGACAACCAAAAGAACTAATCAATCCACAATTTATTTTCTGTGTAAACTCATACGATAATCTACCACCTAAATTACGGCATTACCATGATACTCCACGCAACAATCAACTTCTGATGCAGGAACCAGGGTGCAAAAGGGATAAACACCCAGTTTATGGAGCAGCTTCAATATTTCAGCCTCTGACAAACTGAATACTGGTAATTGGTTTTAGTTCTTTTATTTTCAATGTAGATCAAAGGAGTAGTCTATTGGCCCCAGGTCCAAATTCATACTATCTCTTGGAAAAATAGTCATTTAGTAGTGACTCTAGAACATGTGATATTTGTTTACTCCCGTACCACATTTGAATATTAAATGACCACTTTTAGATAAGGTGGTACAAAAATGTTGACAATGCAATAAAAACCCAAAACTAATGTTGGAAAAAAAAATTAATATATAGATGAATAAGATACCAAAGTACATAAGTGCAAAATAAACCTTTCTGACAGAAGATAAACGAGATTGCAATCTCCATAGATATTCTTGAGCTTCAAGAGAAATTTCCCCGAGATCAGGAATCTGTGATGTAACTTCACTGGTAGTCTCTGATAGTGGCAAGTTGCCTTGTCTAAAAATCTTGCTCACTCCATCTTCATTGAGCAACAAACCTTCACCTTCAAGTTTAGAATCTTCAACTTTTTGTTCATCAATATATCCTTCATGGATTTCAAAATTTTTCTCAAGGAAAAGCATAAATTCAGCATTCCGCAATGTATAACTGCAGTAGAATAGGATACCATAAAGTGATCTATTATGCACTAGCGAAAATCCGATACACAGTTCATTAATGATTAGAGTCAAGCCTGAACGCTCATGATATCTTCTAATTTATACTGCTCTTGGAAGAGATATTCAGGGTGTGTTTGAGCCACATTATTTTGAAAGAATGTATATCGAGAATGTGTGGTTGAAAAACAAGGAAAAGTTAATGATGTGATGGAAAATATTATTTTATTGAAAAATGTGTAGTTGAAAATGATTAGAATAATGAGAATGAAAATTTTAATGTGTACCAAACAGGGGGTCGGACAAAATATTTTTCTAATGATTCCATTTACCACTAGGCATGATGAAATATTGGACTAGAGAGTGAGCTTAGAAACAAAGAAGGGCCAGGTTTGATTTATAACTTTATCAGATGAACTGCAAAAATAATGATCTGAAAATAAAGGTTACATATACAAACATATAGTCTGAAAGAAGAAGTTGCACACAAGAGAGAATGTTACTTTAAGTAACTCAGCCTCCATTTGGATAATTTTTAAATGATTTATCATTGGTCAAACTTCATTTTCATCCACGCATTTCAATGAACCCACCAAATTTTAACTGCACATACCATTTAAATCATTTATCATTTATCCAAATGGAGGCTCGGTAGTAAACGTAGCAACTTGAGGGTTATAGTAACGATTAAGCTAACAACTCAGAATAAAAAATAAAGTTTCTCTAACAGAGGACTCTTGCATATGCATGAGATACTGCTAAAACCATTTATAAATGAACTTATTGTCTAAGAATACTTCAAACGTTAGAGAATCTAGAAACCACAGACAAGAAGGTTCTCTTAAATAATTATTCAATTTGTTTGATATTCACATCAAGTTTAACGGTTTCAAAAAGACCGTTGCAAGGTTAATAAACCTATATGTCTTCCACCACAATGAATAAAAATAAAAGCACATTAGTGTACTCTAGCCTAGTACTACAGCAAAAGATATACATACTATACCCTAGCTGAGAGCTTATTCAGACTCGAGCATGGGAGCCTCCGCCAGAAGCAAGCTCTATCCTCAGCTTATATGATTATACAAATATACATCATGATTTGAGAAAATAATGAAAGCTCGTGGCATTAAGAATCCAAAATATCCCACCCAAGGGTTCCAAAGACTATGCTGAACCTCAGAACAATCTATGGAATCACTTCTAAGCTCAACGCATGAATTTTAAAGTCTTACAACACCCAATTAACTCATTCTTAAACAAGAGCCTACATGTTTGTCTTACAATCTCCACTGCAAATACTTTTGAGCCGTCTTAAGCACATAAACCCACATCAGTGGATAAATTAATGTTAAGTCAATAAGTTAAAGACAAGGTAGCTTCCTGAACAAAAATTCTGAGAGATTGAGGCTCTGATTCACGAGATTATACAATCTATACTTTATGCATTTCTAGTGTATTTGTATGAGTCAAATGCACATGGAAACAAACCTATTGCTTTTGAGTGTGTATTCACACAATAGGAATAAAATGACAACAGCAGAGGATAAAGATAATTATTGCATTAGACTAAATTGTTAGAACTCACTTGCTACATACTTACTTCTCTTCATTAAGCTTCTCTTTCCATTGATTTATTTTTTTCGTGCCCAACAAAATTGTGTATTATGTGTCCCAAAAAGTGAACCTACCCGGTCATCATTGAAGAAATCAACAGCTTGGAAAGTGGTTCCCATAACGCTTCAATCATCACCCGAAATTGATCAGACGGAAGCAAGCCCAACATTCCTGAAATGGTACTTTTCATAGCATCTACTGTCGTAGGTGGAACATCTTTCAGAATAAGGCTCACATCCAAAGGCTCTATCTCTTGTATCAAATTTGAGAGAACTGATTTCTGGAAAATATAACATTTTGTCAAGGTATTAATATCGTATGTATCAGTTCCTGGCAGACCTACTACCTCTTTGTTTTCTTTTTCTATCAATATTATTCGAAAAATTTTAATCCCACGTTGCTCTCAATCTTTTGCGCAAATCAAATATGTTAGCCGTTCTATTTTCTGTGTAGCTTGCATTCGCCCCAGGAAATCCTATTAGCACTAGCAACTCGCATTGAACTTTCATTTCGGACATTTTATTAAACCAAGATGAGTTGATTTTCTGTTGACAGCAAAGAATTTTCCCTGTGTTCATTCTCTGGTCTAGTTCCTAAGCAAAGTTAACTATTTTAATAATTCCCCAGTCCAGTAAGATTTAAAAAAAAAAAAAAAGATTAAATCAAAACTACCAAATTTAATAAGCAGAAATAAAATTCAAACGTAAAACACCGACCTTCGACCGAGAATTTCCATCTCGAGAATTAAATTCACAGCCGGAAGAAGAAGCTGAGGAAGCTAAAACTAGGGTTCTTAAACCTCGAGATTTGATCAAATAAGCAGTGGGATAAATAACAGAAAAAGGGCGAGCAGGTGAAATCCGGCAACGAGTTCGTCTAGTAGGAAGAGGAAGAGGAGAACGTGAGAGAACGGCGTGGAAGGTTGCCATTAACGACCACCACCTTCTCCTCTCTCCTCCCCCTCTTTCCCGATGGGCCCTGACGGTCACTGCCACAGCAGCCACAGGCTCAATATGTAAGTATATTTGATTAATCTGTGTTTCCGTGAAGTAACAGACGTTAGGATTGAGTCAAAACGGGTGGACCGTTGGTGGGGTTGGGACCACCAGCCAAATGCCATATGCCCCGGTTTGGGCTAGGGGTCACCGGTCACACCCCATGAGATGCGGCAGGTTTGGGTCATGGGTCGACCGCGTGGGTTCACACATGTGGACAAACGGTCACTGAAGTTATGAGAAAATCATAAAAACGGTCATTGAAATTTAAAACTTGCAGAAACAATCACTGAAATTTTATGCGCTTTCACAAACGGTCACTAAACTTAGTTTTAGGACTATTATTTTTTAATTCAAACCTAAAGCACCGAAACGGGTGAACATAGAAGCGGGAGGACTTCAAGTGCAAAATTCAACTTAAAATCCCCCAAATCCAAACTCAGACCACCACTTTTCACGCCCTATTCCACTACTTTCCGACCACTAAAACCATCGGAGCAAAGCCCTCGTTGCCCTCTATGCAACCCACCCAAGAACCACCCCTAACTCAGACGGTGGTGGCTGGAATTTAGTCACAAAGTGGGCCTCTCGCACAGTCAACAATTTTGTGATGTGCGAGAGGCCCATTTTGAGACGAAATTTCACCACTTTCCGTCCACCAAAACCATCGGAGAAACATGCCACCTTGAAGTTCTCGCTGCCCTCTACGTAACTCACCTAAAAATCGCCCCTAACTCAGACGGTGGTGGCCGAAATTTCGTCCCAAAGTGGGCCTCTCGCACAATCGGCAGTTTTGTTGTGTGAGAGGCCCACTTTAGGAAGAAATTCCACCACTTTTCGACCATCAAAACCACCAGACCAACACGCCAACTTGAAACCCTCGCTTCCCTCTACGAAACCGGCCCAAGAACCTCCCCTAACTCAAACAGTAGCGGCCGGATTTTTCTCATAAATGGGCCTCTCGCAACTGCCTACTATGCGAGAGGCCCACTTTGGGAGGAAATTTCGGCCACCATGGTTAGAGTTAGGGGAGGTTCTTCACTCAGTTACGTAGCGGGCAACGAGGGATTCAAGGTTGTGTGTTGGTCCGGTGGTTTTGGTGGCCGGAAAGTGGTGGAATTTTGTCCCAAAATAGGCCTCTCACACAACAAAACTCCCGACTGTGCTAGAGGCCCATTTTGGGACGGATTTCCGGCTACCACCATCTGAGTTAGGGACGATTCTTGGGTGGGTTTGCTTAGAGGGCGGCGAGGGCTTCAAGGTGGTATGTTTCTCTGGTGATTTTGGTGGCCAGAAAGTGGTGGGATTTCGTCCCAGAGCGGGCTCTCGCACAGCACAAAATTGTTGACTATGCGAGAGGCCCACTTTGGGACGAAATTCCGGCCACCGCCGTCTGAGTTAGGGGCGGCATTTGAGTGGATTGCGTAGAGGGCAGCGAAAGCTTTAAGGTGGTATGTTTCTCTGGTGGTTTTGATGACCGGAAAGTGGTGAAATGAGGCGCGAAAAGTGGTGGCCTGAGTTTGGGTTTAGGGGATTTTAAGTTGAATTTTACACTTGAAGTCCTCCTACTTCTATGTTCACGTGTTTCGATGTTTAGATTTGAATTAAAACATAATAGTACTAAAACTAAGTTCAATGACCGTTTGTAAAAGCGCATGAAACTTTAGTGACCGTTTTTGCAAGTGTATGTGTGTGTGTGTGTGTGTATATTTGTTACATCTGTTTCCTACAATTAAATGTGTTTTTCTTCTATAACAAGACTCCCTACAATACAAATTTACAAAGTTAAAGATTCACCAGAAATTCAAATTTTCACAATATAAAATCTCTTTCAGTTGTTAGAGAAAGCAAAGCAAGTAACTGTTTTGATTGATTTTGGCAAATTGAAAGTTTTCATCCCATACTGATTTGTTTTCACGAATTTTAGGATCCGTTTGATTGCAATTGTGGAAAATGGGTGGAAAGAAAATGTTTTACAGGGAAAAGATTTTCCTAGAAAATGTTTTACAAGGAATTGTAATTAAGTGTGTCTGATTGATATAATTTTCCATGAAAAATGTTAAAAGTTTGAAA
>CAIGRL010304078.1:0-15094 GCA_903798325.1 Fraxinus xanthoxyloides
GAGAATTTGATTAGATATGTCAATATAAGAATTTTACATATCATTAGCTGCAGCCTGCACGAAGATCGCAGCACTGTCGAGTTTCAAGTGATCCACCATTTGTAAGCCGTTCCTTCCATACATCAGTTTCAGTTAATTCTATTCTGTCCTACAAAGAAACATGATAATTATACATAAACTTAAATAATGAAGCTAAATGCACAATCCAATTCAGAATATTGAGTTTTAGAAATAAACGTGATGTATATAATAAGTTGCAAAGGTGATACCTACAGTGTAGTTAAAATTTAATTTCATAAGATAGGTTCCGTTTTACAGTAGAATAGAACCTGCAAAGAGACTGCAGAGCATCCAGGATGCTGCATACCTAATGATCATAGAAGCGTGAACGACGCCTTCGAGAACTGTGAGAAACAATGTATATGGAAATCAGAAAGAAGATGTAAGTGACAGAAAACAATAGGAAAATTAGTTTACTAAAATAATCACTTGTTTTGTACCGTCATCTAATCCTCCACCTTTTTGCCTAAAGAGTTAACATTCAGTATTAATGAACCAGAAATTTGTGTCCAAACTACATTACATGGAAATGATCCAGATAGAGACATTTTAACTATTTCTTGCTCTGTGTTCATGGCATAAATGCATTTCAGGGGAAGAAAAAAATGAAATTTATGCCCAAACTACCTTAAAGACAGTACTTTCACCTTTTTGCAATGTTACGCCATCTGCCTTATTATAGCGGAAATTGCAGAGCAGGAAAAGGTATGGAGGAGCACAATAATCACTTTAATCTCAGTCCTGGTTAAATTGCTCAATTAGGATTTCCTTGGCTTTGTTTATTAAAATCAGGCTCTATTTAGGGTAACGGAATACCATAACTTGGAAGCTCTTCGATTATCAAAGGTGTTAATAATAATATTGATCCTCGAAGGAACAATCTGATTTAATTAAATTAAAGATTTTTTGTTGGTCTGAAAGCATTTAAAGAAAATTTCTCAAATGATCCGAGCTGGAAAGTTATATAATCTAAAGGGTTTATTAATTTTTTTGACTGTTGGTGTGTCTCTTTATATGTATTATCAGGAGAGAGGACTGAATAATCATTCATTTTCCGGAGTTGGAAGTAAATTTTGGTAGATTCGATCCCAACTTCCCAAGGATAGGATTAGAAGGTGGTATAATTAAGTCTTAACGGTTCTCATATCTCACACCAATAAATTCATGATTGTGATATCCAAATATAACAAGAAAGAAGCAATGAAGACGATCAAATCAATTATTTGCATTTCTGTTCCAATATAGAAGATTGGCAAGCTAACATATCAGTAACTTTTAATATATTTATCAAAAAATAACAATATTTAACTCAAATAGACATCCCTTCCCCGAAGTTTTGGAATGTTGATCGACAAAGCTATTATGTGGCCACATTGATATAAATATGAGCCCGTAAATGACGATTGATATATTAAATTAAAATGCCAACATTAAAGAGACTATAGACATTAGATTTTATTTTCATATCCAGGTTATACAAAAGCATCTCAGAAATCCAATTTTTTTAGCATTAACTAATTATCAGCTCAGTACTTCACTACTCAGAATCACCTACTACAAGCTATTAGTAAAAGCTTACAACTATTCCAGTGTGGGTGTTTGTGTTTTGGGTGGAGGTCATTTTACAGCTTGGTGCATATGCAACCAAAGAAATTAAGAAAGACTTATTGATCCTGGACACGAGAATTAATGACGGCACTTAAAAGAGAAACCTATAAGCACATATACCATAGTCACTCACCTGCGTTGATCTGTTCTTCCCCTTGAGAGTCCACTTGCACTCCCAAACTCATCATCAGCCTCGTCTGCTATATAATTTGCATATTCTACAGATGTTACTGAACCCTCATCAGAGTTAGAAGTATCATAACTCATACGACGGTTTCCTCTTCTGGAATCACCAACTCTCGATCTTCTTCTGTTTCTAGACATCCTAAAATTTTCAAATACCTGATACAATATGCAAGATGTCCACCAGTTTCCTTCATCCCCTGGTAAGTCATCAAATTCATCACCAGAGTTATCATTCCCATATTCTATCACATAATCACCCAGAACAACCCCACGTGGGACTTCAGAATGGATAGTGCTCAAAACATCTATGATCTCAGAGGATTGCTGGAAATTCTCCCAATCAAGCTGTCGTGCAGGATCGATCTTTGAAGGGCACGCATGAGGATGCTCTAAGTGTGCATGTTTATGAAGTTCCAAGTAGGTGCCCATGAATCCACATTTTTCCTCTTCACAACAACGTTTCTTCTCATCCAAATATATACGAGCATCATGAACAACTACCCATCCAGTAACTTCTCCTCTACACAAGGGACACGCTGGTTTGCTGTCCGTCACCAGATTCAAACCATTAACGCTCTCCACAGAACTTGGTGATTGAGAACCAGATAGCATCCCACTTGCTTGTTTATAACGATCCAGACAATTTGAATGCAAATGGTCAGTGTCACACACAAAAGGTCGGCATCCTTTTTCATATGATGAACATTGAAGGAGAACACCATTGTGAGGAAAGTCCAAGCATATGGGACAAATGACATCATCCCAGTTGGTATACAACTGAACCTCCTCCATTCCAGTAGCGTTTGACGTGAAGCCCTCTTTAAACAAAACTTTCTATGCACACAAAGGGACAAAATTATCTACTTTCGAAAAACGTGACCAGAATCAATATCAGAAT
This sequence comes from Fraxinus xanthoxyloides, assembly GCA_903798325.1. Taxonomy (NCBI): domain Eukaryota; kingdom Viridiplantae; phylum Streptophyta; class Magnoliopsida; order Lamiales; family Oleaceae; genus Fraxinus; species Fraxinus xanthoxyloides. The sequence goes on from CAIGRL010304078.1 coordinate 2,753, forward strand.
AATGAATGATAGCCGAGTACATTATCATGCAAAAAGTTCACAATTCACAGAAACAATCACAACAAGAAAAGAAACTGTGCAGAATGTTACGGGATTTAGCAGAACACTACAATGAAATATTGAACAAAAAATTGCATACTGAATTCAAGATCTTTTCAAGATGAAACTAAGTTACAAAAAATAAACCAACAATACCGGCCATGAAAATTTAAAGAGATATATATCTGCAATGAAACGGTGCAATCTCAGTATATAATGAGATATGATTAATGCTCCTACCAACCATTAAAAGATGAAAAATGTTTTTATCATGCATTACACCAGCTCATTAAGGTCCATGTCAAATGAATTTCTCCTGCATCAACACAAACAAAAAGCATGGCCGTCCTTCATGTACATGTTAGTTGTTAAGGCTTATAATTCTAATGCACCTGATATATAGAGCTGATTTTATTCCACATATCCTTTATAACAAATTTTTATTATGTAACTGTTGATCGGTCCCACTTTTCCAAATTCATTTGGAAGGAAAGATGGGGGTAGAAGAGACGAACAACAAATTTTAGACACGTGCCTACATCCTCAATTAGTCAGAGGAACCGAGGTACAGCAAGGAAAGAGCAAATAATTGAGAAATCAATCAAATTTTGAAAAAAAAATTAGCGGAACTTACATAATCCAGTCATTACCTTTCCCGAAGTTTCTAAGTTAGAACAACTTTATTTTTCGTTTTTTTTATTTTTAACTCAAAATCATGTATTAAAGCATACCGTGATTGGAAAGGATGCAAGTTTAGGTGAACTTATATGCATTTCTACCCACATATCTTAACAATTTATACAACTTTTACGTTTTGTATTTGGGGAGTTACTTCACTAATAATTGCTTCCCAAAAACTTATCAAAATCAGTTTTTCCAGAACCACTATTCTTGTGATAAAAGAATCTTCAAACTAAAGTGCGTTCACTTCTTCAGATACACAAAGAAATGAGGTCAAATAAAATTGGCGGACATTGTATGTGGGTTGAATGGATTTCCCCATTTTCATGAGCAAAAAAGAAGCAGCTCAGCACAGTTCGAAAGTGGTACACAATCAATCAGCCAAATACATGTGCAAAAAGGAATCGGCATTAAAATCACATGATAGCAATAATCAAGCATCAATCAAATCCACTGTTCCCATAATAGAACCGAAAGTCAACCGATCCAAAACCTCCAAAAATCATGTATACGTATGTTCCCTTGCATACATACACGTAGATATATAGATGGAGAAGAGAGATGGAGCAAAACCTGGTGAATTAAAGCTTCTGAAAATGGTGGAAAAAGTAAAACATGAGATAATGGGGGTGTCGTTGAAGTTTCAAGAATTTGTTTTGCCCTTTTCTTATTCCCATTTGTTTTGTCAACATCGCACAACATATTGGTAAGAAACAAATTAGGGCATGTTTGGAATAGGTTAAAAAATTATTAAAAAAAAGTTAACGTCAAAATCAATAATTAATTTTAACAATAAATCGATAATTTTTCATCAATTTTTAACCATATATTTATCAGTTTTTATTAAATTTTATTAATTTTTTTTTAATCAAAAACTTCGTCAAACCACACAAATATTTTCTGCTTGGCTTTTGCTTTTTCAAGTCTCCTGCCATTCATGGGTCGACTCGCAATAAGGGTTAGTTTTGGGTCAAGTTGTGCCTTGTTGCATTTTTATGTGTTCATTTGTCTTCATTGGGTGGTCTAACATACTTTGACACTTATAAGTGATATTGAGCCCTGTTTGGTAGCAATTTTGGCCAAATTTTAATTAAAATTGTGACCGTTTAACGTTGTCAATGGGATCCGTATGTGAGAGGGCCGGTCAAACTTTGTGGCTCACTTTGATGTTAACAGTCAGAATTTATTTTTTTATTTTTTATTTTTTTTTAGAAAAATTGCTACCAAACATAGACTGAATTAGACAAGTGTTTTTATAATTTTTTTTTTGTTTATTTTTATGACTTTACATAAAGAAATAAAAACTTGTAAACTCTTCAAATCAAAGTTTAATTATTCTTAAATTAACTACTCGAGTCTTTTTTTTTTTTTTGCTAGAACAACACCATTGTCGATCAAGCGTGTAGTATAAGTACATAAAAAAGATTTAGTCGGCGAAATGTTTGATGACTTGTTATAACTTACAAGTCTACCATTAGTCTATGCTTGGTAGAGATTTTTTAAAACTTTATTTTTTTAATTTGTTTTCAATCACACAAATGTTCAATAAAATAATTTTGCACTTGAACCAAATTTTTTCAATATTTTTTAATCACACATTCTCCAAAAAATAATTTTACTTATAATCTATTCCAAAAAAATTTAAATTAAATAAGCCTATATTTTGAATTCTAAATCTTGTTCCTATGACTAACCTTTAGCGGTAAAGGTTACTTTTAAAATTTTAATAACGGTGTGTTTGAGCCACATTATTTTGGAATAATATATTCTGAAATAATAGATTGATAGAGAATATACGGTTGAAAAAGAAAGAAAAATTATTGATATGATGAAAAATATTATTTTATTAAAGAATGTGCGGTTGAAAATGAAAGAAAAATTATTGATATGATGAAAAATATTACTTTATTAAAGAATGTGCGGTTGAAAATGAGTATAAGAATGAAAATGAAAACGAGTGCTAAATTTAATTTTAAAAGTTTTTTTTTTTTTAATGGAATTTGCTTTTAAACTTTTAATCCTAATCCAAACATAGATATCTCAGCGTCAAAATTGGTCGATTCGGGGTTTGGCCTCACATACGCTGTTACAAAACACAATAATAACAGAAACTAACGAAATACTCAAATCATTTCAATTCATTTCCATTTCTGACAATGGCAACCGCTTCGTGCCCTCGATCCGGCGCCGGTGTAAAAACCGTCTCAAACGGTCGGGCGAACCGGCAAGCTGCCGGTCCTTACTACCGTTCTTCTCCGCCTCCGCCTAATTGGTTAGTTGATGCAATTCTCCACTCAGCCCTCACCCTTGCTTCCGGCGCCGGAAAAATCCTCTCCTCCGTTCTCCTTTCCGACTCTTCTTCTTCTGAAGATGTTGACTCCGCTTCTGGTACACATATATTCTTTACATGTATTTCGTGTGCACACAAGTATTCACCGAAATTATGTCTTTTAACATTCCCCTCTGTGCTGTTTTACATGTTTGTTGTGGAGTTTGAATTAGGAGTGTGATGAAGTGTATTTCTTGTCCCTAATGTATCAAAAATAATGCTCTTTTATTTAGGTGCAATGTAGCATCTCTTGATTTTATGTTATCTCCGAAAGTTTGTGAATGGTTCATGATTTGAATGTTTTAAAGCTAGGTTTTGTACAATTTCGTAATTTGGCGCTCTGTAATAGATAAACTGAATTTCTGAAACAATAGGCCGATATCCTGTGAGTTTGGTTCAGCTGGAAGAATCTATATGAGCTGTGGCGGAGAGTTTGAAGCCTAAATTCAGAAATAATAAATTCGAATTTTTTACTTTACTCCTTTTGATTGAAAAACATACCAGATAGGAAAACCCATCTTTACAGCTTACATATATTATTGTATTCTTGCTGTTTATGGAAAATTGTGTTACCATCATCAGTATTATCCCACCTTTCAGATTGCAATTTTTTGTCTTAGTGTTTGATTTGGTTTTGTTTCTATTGGTAGCTACAGAGTGTGGCAAGTTAAAATGTTATCCTGTTGCTCACCTTTATTCCCTCTCCCCTCCCCCTCCCCCTCCCCCTTGTGTGTGCACTTGTACATTTTCTGATTAATATTTGATTTGGTTTCTTTTTATTGTTCTTCTTTCCTCTTCTCCTCCTCCTTTTTCTGTGTGCAGAGAATGATGTTGGCGATGATAATGACTATGAAATCGCTTCTGATGAAATTGATAAATTAAGCCGGGTAACTTTCTGCTTCGTATAATAGCTTGATGATTGCATGGTGCTGATGCCAAATAGAAAATGGAAGAACTGACAATTTTTTTTATCTTAGATACTTCCATATTGTGTTTTCATGCCTAAGCACTAGCACTTAACTTATCCAGGAAGAGAGAAGAAGAAAAAAATCCGTAGGAAAGGGGAAGATGATTCATAGAAGTAAAATGCAATACTTTGTTCCGTATATAAGGTTTTTGGATGTTTAACTTGTTTTTGTGCCACCATATGATACATGACAATTACAGAGGTTATTCTATAATGTTTGATGCTAAAGTCACCTCAGGACAGGATATCGAGGTTTTTGCACTGGTTTCATTGAAATGTAGGATGAATAAGGAGTAAGAAAAGAAAATTTTTCAGTTTGTTAATGCGTTTGTGGACACAAATCTTCAATAAATTTGCATTTTGCCTTTTATAATTAAAACAAACTTCTTTGAATAGCTCCTCAGAGGAAGCTATGGTAGTAAAAGAAGTTTAATTGCTTCCAAATTGCACCAGCATATTTTTGTTATGCATTTTTGCTCAACTTTGAAACATGACTGGTTCAAATTCTTTAGTGTCAAAGGACAACATAGGGATTGAAGATACAGCACTGACATTCAAAGAATAATCTGGAAGTTGCTGGAATTTGAACATAATGGCCGCCAAGAGAAGAAGAACCTAGAATATTGCATACAATTTTTTATTCCTCCACCGCCATTCTAGATAAATTCACCACCACCATAAAACTCCTATATATGTGTGTGTGTTGGCTGTATGCATTTTGTGAAGAGAGAATGTGAGAGACGATATAGACATGAGTGGTGTGTGTGAGAAGAGAAAGACGGAGAATTGAAAAGTGAGAGATATAGTGCACGAGAGAGAGAGTGACGTGTGAAGTGCTAGTCCATTAAAGTCCATTGAGTGGGTATTATTTTAATTAGTGGTGTGGTGTGTGTTCTTAAATTGTGTAAGTGATTTATATCAATAAAAAATATTTTTTTTGGTGTTAAATTCAACAATTTGGTATTAGAGCAAGGCGATGGGGACAAATTTTTGGGCTTCTTGAGATCGTGTACAAAGGAAGATTGTGAAACTCTTATAAAGCTTGCTTAATTACAAAGAGGTGAATCAAGTGACAATGACGACTTACAAGTGGTAGGCGGAATTATAAAGTTCAATAATCGATATTATACCACATGAAAAACTTATACGTAGTCTTATCTCCAAGGATGAGACTTGTGGGAAGAAGTCGACGGAAGTGACGTGACACCACCAGAAGAAGCTGTGACTTGAAATAGTGGAGAATCAAAGCGGCCAAGACCACATTCATTATAAAGACAACAATCGAAGAAGAATTTTTGGAGTACATAATGAATAAGAACACACCAAGAGAAGCACGTGGACACTCTGGCCATACTATTCTCGAAGAAAAATGATCTAAGTTGTAGCTTTTGGAGATGAGATACTTACGATCACTCAAGAGAAATTGAGGGTTAGTCAATCTTTTAACAAAAAGTTAAATCTCTATGTCACGAAATTTATGAGTTAGATTTTTCGACTAAATTTTTGAAGTCTGGAATGAGAAGTATAATAATACATGGATTGAAACCTGAATTTAGAGGCTTTATTTCTGCAATACAATGTTAGCCACAACAACTGTGACCGGTAAATTTTGAAAATTTATGTGCCAATCAAGAAGCCTTGACTAGACAAATGTTAGGGGTATGAATAAAGAAAGAAAAGGAACAAGAATTATTTATCCATAAAAGAAGAGGCCAAGTCTGGTAATAAAATAATAAAGAACTAAAAGAAGATAAATCTAAAGTACGGATTGAAGGAAGCTATCATACAAGGGGAGCTCAACATAATTGCGACAAGAGAGGTCAAGGATATCAATGAACTAATGACTCGTGCTTTGTGTGTGTAAAATGAGGTCATTATACTAGATAATATTGGTTTAAAAAGGAGCCAACATAAGGCAATGTAGCAACTTCCAACAAGTATAAATGACGAATCAATTTAAGTTTAAAAGACGGATAAGTGTTTTTGGTAGTCTTGCCTAAACAAATGGATGGAGAAGATAATTGGATCGATGACTCAGGAGAGGATATCTTGGTTCATAAGAGTATTCTTAGTGGATTCCACAGAGTACAGAATTACTGGACCCAAAAGATGGCTGAAGAAGCATATTCTTGACAGACACCGCAAAAGGTGGAACTGCTAGATTCAAAGGAAATGGATGACGAGTTGAAGGAGAAGATGTGAGAGCAAATAAAAAAAAATAGCATAAAGGTAACATAGGAATTTAAAATTGTACAATTGTCAAGTGATAAAGAAGTGCTTAGAAGAATGTCTCACAGTCCTGGGCAAAATGATGTGAACCAAAAAATAGAGGATCGACAAAGTCAATAAAAGATTGAAGTACGTACAAATTCACAATAACAAATAAGGGAGTCGAGTGGACATGAGAAACCAAGTACCAAGTATGCTAACCTAAAAATGAATGAAAAGGAAAGTATGAAAGAGCCATATATATTTGAAGTCATGAATGTGTTAAATAATGGACCGAGTCCTTTAAAATTCATTTTCAGACATTGCTGGAAAAAAGAAAAGAGTCAAAATGAAAAGAGTCAGCACCGCCATTCAAAGATAATCTGGAAGCTGCTGGAATTTGAACAGAATGGTTGCCAAGAGAAGAAGAACCTAGAATATTGCATACAATTTTTTTATTCCTCCACCTTCATTCTAGATAAATCCACCACCGCCATAAAACTCCTATAGATGTGTGTGCGTTTGCTGTATGCATTTTTTGAGGATAGAATGAGACAGACTCCACCTTTATGTTTGCTGTATACATGAGTGGTGTGTGTGAGAGAAGAGAGAAACAGAGAATTGAAAAGTGAGAGATATAGGGCAGGATAGAGAGTGGCGTGTGAAGTGCTAGTCCATCATAGTCCCTTGAGTGAGTATTATTTTAATTAGTGGTGTGTGTTCTTAAATTGTGTAAGTGATTTAAATCAATAAAAAATTATTTTCTTTTGGTGTTAAACTCAACATGGATTATATCCTATTAGCCATGTTGACCTGTAATCTACTCTTTCATTTTTCTCTCCTGGTATTGAAGGAGAATGTCTATTCTTCTAATTTATCATTCTCCTTCTAACGTTGTTTGTAGTTGTAAAATTTGTTCCATGTTTGTTGGTAAGAATAATCTAGAGAGTTGAGATCTTCCAGTACTGTGAGATAGATTGGCACTTGATATGCTGTTATGGGGTTTTTAAGGCCGTTTAAATTTTAGTAAATTCTGATACTAGACTAGTAGTAAAACATGTCATTAACTTTTAGTCTGGGGCATCCTAGCCTCTCAAGTATTTTGGTACAGTTAAATGAGTAGCTTTATTTTTATCATTATTTCCAGAAGAATGAAACTTCATTGCGAATGATAAAAGACAGACAAGAGTCCAGATTTAATGCAAGGAAAAGTATAATTGAACGGTTGATTATGCAGGAGACATTTTCAAGGTAATTTTGACAACTTAGATGATATCTTCTCTTTGTTTGAAAATTTTTCTTGGATTTTTTGAGCTACAATTATTTTCTCTCTACAATCTCCATTCTTTCTGTCTAGATTTTTTAAGCTTGTTTTCTAACCACTTGTGATAATTGCTAAGTTACAGAATTCCAATTTCCTGGGTTCTGGCTTTAGTATTATTTCTCAATAAATAATTTAGAACACAATCTTTAGTAAGAACCAAAATTTATGATTGACATTGATTGACAACTAGATAATTTATGATTGACATTGATTGACAACTAGATATGCAATGTGCATTATACGGAGAAATTTTAATTACATGAGCAATGGGTCCCATGAAATGTGTGGATAATAAGTGTGTAGTAGTTGTGAATGTGTGGTTAAAATTAATATTTGCTCCGTGCTTATAATTTTTTTCGAACATGATATTAGTGTGGCGAATATGATTTTCCCATAGTTCTTACTTGTCCTCCAATCTGTAATGCAAGATTTTGTTTTCAATTTTTCTCTCAGGGAAGAGTGTGATAAACTGATTAACATTGTTAACTCTCGAGTAATGGGTTATTCCACAATTGAAGTTGGGGTGAATGGTCTACATACTGATGCACTGAGGGATATATTTGGCAATGGTATTGTTTTACAAAAATATTGCAATCAATCCCACTTGAACTCTTTACATGTCACTGATAGGATTCTTTCTATACTTCACAGAAACTGTTGATCTCTACAATGAAGATGTTGTGGAAGCCAAAATATGGTTTGAAGAGCAGAAAATGGGATTAAATGCAGGGTCAGATTTGGCACATGGGACCTGTGGTTTGAACTCCGCTGTGGTTCAACCTGTTAGTAATTTTTTTATATACGTGCAAACCAGCAATATTATTATTATTATCACTTAACGTCAATATGCTGTTCTTCGTATCATTTTTTTTCCTGGTCAAATCATAGTTATTTGTTGTCTATACTGATTAAATATATCTCTAAATATCATACTCTGGACTCCGGAGATTACTCTTTTGCATTTTATTTCCCCTTCAAATGGAAAGCTGTGCCTAGTTCTGCAAAATGAAGCCCGTACAGTTTCTGATGTTCCTGAATTTGACTAATTCAGATAGAAAGCGAAGTTGTTCCACCTGTGGATATGGCTAAATCCCATATGAATGTCCATCCACCTTGGGCCTGTCCTTCAAAACATACTGAATTTAGAACTCCATCCACGATGGCAATGGAGCTGTTCAAGGAAGGAACACCGTATTCAAGTGGAAATGATTACTTGTCTTCAAAGGTGCTTTCTGATTGTTTCTTCTTTATATATCTCCAATTTCTGTAGTTTCTTCTTCATCAAGTTTGATCTTCTCTTCTAGGTCACTTCCCGTGTAGCCTTCTGAACTATTTTCCTGTTTCTTTTGAATGCTTAAAACTCTCTTTTCTATTTGAAAAGGTAATAATCATTTCTTGTCAAATTTCTCAAGCTGCATACAGAAGTATTCCTTTCAATGGAAATTTTGTCAAAAATTGTGAAGCTGCTTTGTCCTCATTTCTTGTTAATGGAAACTGATGATTCTCACACGTTAGAACCCGATGGAGGATTTTGTTAGTGCAAAATGTTTCTCAGCATGAATGGCACAACTCTAATGATTCATTTCTATTATTCATAAAGCTGCAGATGATAAACTTTTCGAGTTTTTGACAGTAGAAGTGATGAATTTTTTTATAGAAAATATGTTCATTTTAACATTTTAACTTGGACAAGATTGGGTGCCTTGTGGATCATTTCAATCTCTTTGATTGCATGATTTCCCGAATTATAATTCTTTCCAGCAGAAACAGGATTCTCATTCATCCGGGTCATGGAATATTCAGGAGGAACTTCGAAGAGTGCATTTAAAGGCAACAGAAGATATGCTATGCTCTCCATCCTCAAAGATTGATCCATCATTATCTATGTTTGCACCAAAGATTGGCCAGGAGTCCTCAGTATCTGAGATATTATCAGCTGTTGTGGGAGAGAAAATGATTAAGCCAAAAGAACCTAACCCCATGGATCCATCTCTAAACTTGGATGCAGGAATGGGCACTGATTTTGGTGTCATAGGTTGGTTTCAGTCTCACCAGTAGTGATATTATTTCACGATGTCAAAATTTATACATATATCTATGTTTACTAGAAGAAAAAAGGTACTTGAAAAGAGTTATTAACAGGACATAAAAAATTGTTATTAGCTTTTCCTGAAACAATTCAGATACAATAGACATTTGGTTAAGAATTAGTTAAACTTTCGGAGAATGAAAGAACCCTCATACCATGGTTTCAGATGATGAAAGACACACCTAACATTGAAGTGTGGTCACTGTTCAGTTAAGTTAAGAAGCTGAAAATTTTAGGTCATCATTTGGTGCTAGTAGGTATTCTATGATTTTTTTTTTTTTTTAATAACATTTGCTCTTCCAATAATTAGCTAGAGCACATTGTAAATTAAACTGCTTATTAATTGGATCTTTCTTGCACAAGATTTGTGTCTACCCACCATAGTCATTACCTATGCTTAAACTGACTCCGTTGAAAACTGTAACGTGGTGCACAGTTTGGACCTTTTCTCCTTTTCAATTTAAATATGAATTTTATGAGATACCGAAATGACCATGAATTCCTGTGAGTTAGAAAGCTGAACCATTATTTTTACATAATTATATATTTAATTGAGGGAAATTTGTTTGAGTGCATGTTTTCAAAATGTTGATCGGATTGTAAAGAGTCTTTAGTACTGATTTAATAGCAATGCCAGTTTAATTTTAAATACTTCAAGTTTCAGATGAAGCACAACTGACTTATTTTTTCAACTTTTTCATTCAAGCAAGCCAATGGATTAAAATCTCCACTGGTCTGCCCAAGATTGTGTGTTTTGGAGATAAGTTACACAGAATAGTTGAATTTTATTTATTTATTTATTTGGTATAGTAGTTATTCATGTTTTCCTTGCCCCCTCTTGGAGGAATGTTGGTTAGTTTATATGTAGAAGGGGAGGAAGAAGACGTGTCCTTCATTGGTAAACTTGCCCGTCAAATAACCTCTGAGAAATCAACTGTCTTTGCTGAGCTTACGTGTCTGACACATCATATTCACTTTTACTAGTCTTAGTTTCACGGACAGGAGGTTTGGCCCCTGAGGCTCTGCGCCCAAGCAGCCTTCTTTTCATTCTTAGGCAGGCAAAGCCCGAAACAACCAGCACACATGCATGCTTATGGGTAAGATGCCAGACAATACCTGCATATGATGACACCTTTAGTGCACTATTTGGTAATATAGATCATATACCTAATTGTCAGCAACATTGCCATACCATATGGAGAGAGGAGCATTCTCGGTGCGTGACACGGAGTCTGTGACAAGTCCCTGCTTAGTCATCGCTTTAAAATACGTCAGGTTATGCCAAACATCTTTTATGCTGAGTTGAGCTTCACAGTGTTTACGGTCTTTGCATGCAAATGCCTCTCTGCTTATGGTTGGTTTTGTCATGTTAAGAAGAGTTTCATCCTTGTCCTTCCCTGGCTCTTCTCTTGGCTTATAATGTTATGTCAGCTAGAAGCCTTTGGCCCCTGTTGATGAACTATCTTGCCATCTCTGTTTTGTTGGTCTCTGGTTTCACCGTGTTACACTTTCCATGCCATTTTTAATGATGTAACAATAGTAATTTGGTTCTTTATAGGAAGAAGTTCCTTTCTTTCTATATGATTACATCATTCTGTCACCAATACTTGTATGCTCGCCATGATTTTCCAATTATTCTAGGATCAAAGTAATAATATCAATTATTGATAAATTGGTATAAGGAGATAAACTAAGGTTTTACTATTGTTCATTAGCTATGAATTGGCTCTCGGGTAATCAAAGAAGATGGAATGTGAGTGACAAGGTAAACAAGGAAAATAAAAGGGCAGCTGAACTGAAGCAAGAACGTGAACTCAAGAGACTCAAGAGCTCCATAAATTACAGTGGGAGAAAGGAACGAGGAAAAGAGACTGTAAATCCAAGCACAGTATAGTACCAATATGGTACGTTTAAGAGGTCACAGTCGATATTTGTTATTACTTTTGTCTTAATCTCTGTACATGAGCTTGCATGCCATTTTCGAACGATTTCATATCAATATTTGACTTGTCAAATTAAGAAACAACGGAAAAGATTACATAGCTGGATCTGCTGATTATTTGTCACGACTCACAATGCAGCATATTCTATCAGGGATCATTTTTCTGGGTACTTATTCTCTGCACTCTTTCATTGTCGCTCTCCAATTGTGTTGCTCGTTTTCTGATAATTATTGCTCTCGAAATTATTTTATCGTTCATTTTCTGATGATTATTGCTGTGTTCGTTTTCTTGAACTGGCTTGTGAAGTAATNGTACATGAGCTTGCATGCCATTTTCGAACGATTTCATATCAATATTTGACTTGTCAAATTAAGAAACAACGGAAAAGATTACATAGCTGGATCTGCTGATTATTTGTCACGACTCACAATGCAGCATATTCTATCAGGGATCATTTTTCTGGGTACTTATTCTCTGCACTCTTTCATTGTCGCTCTCCAATTGTGTTGCTCATTTTCTGATAATTATTGCTCTCGAAAGTATATTATTGTGTTTTCTGATGATTATTGCTTTCTAAAGTAAAGTATTTCATTGATCTTTTTCTGATTATTATTGCGAGTGGATATAGCTGAGTGAATCAACTGTATCTTGCAATTAAAAATAATTGATTTTGGAACCCCTTCTTGACTTCTCAATCACTTTTTTTTATGTACGAGTTAGATCTTGTATAGCTACAATGGCTATATTTTTTTTTTTTTTTTT
>CAIGRL010304082.1:0-10023 GCA_903798325.1 Fraxinus xanthoxyloides
CTACAATTATTTGTTGGGCCATTGAGTATATAAAGGTATAGAATTATAATATTCCAACATATATAGTTGCAATTAAATAATTTAGTAGTAAAATATAAGAAATTGGAAGTGGGATTTTCGGTTAAAGCCTCTGGTTTCGAGTTCTAGGGATTCCCTCTGTCTATCTCTATCTGTGTCGATCTAACAAGTAATCTATGTTTTACGTAGTTAATGGATGTTGGGTTCAATGTAAATTCTACTCTTTCTTGAACTTCTCGAGATTCTCCTTTATCTTTCTGTCCTCTTCTTGGACCAAGAATGTCTCCCCACTCTATTATTTAATTTTAGACTGGTGTCCAAAGCCAAATTTACTAAAGAATTATGTTTTTTTTTTCTTTTAACCTTGCAAGTTATTAGACTATAATTTTTTATTTTTTTTAAAAAAAATGTTATGATTTTATTTAAATCTGTCTTCAAACACATTTCTTTATCTGCAAGTTGATTAAAGGTTGGACACACACAATATTTGTGAAATAACATCGTAAGATTTGATCTTAATCTATCACCGATTCTAACTCATATTAATCGGCTCATTTAAAAGTTTAAATTGTATATACATGTCATGTTTTTTTTATTTAAACAAAGATAATATAAATATAGGAAGCATGTTGAAGATAAAATATAGACTATTTCATAACTTTGTTTCAGAGAGTACGATGTCTCCATACATTAGAATAAAATACAACAAAGATTCAAAAGACAATCGATCTAAATTTATTTTAGGCCAGATCCTTCACGTGAAATTAGAATTAAAGAATGACTTAATTATTCCCTAGCTAATCATTCTCTCTCTCTAAAATATTTTGAACCTCGTCAACAAGACTACTCACGTCGTCGCCTGTTCTTTGGCTGCTTACTCCTTGTTTCAAACGATTCCTTTGCGGAGTGAAGAAATGCTAGGAAACTGTGAGAAGATGATGGTCGTCTCTTCAACTACTAATGAATGGCCACAGGTTCGTTTCTCTCTCTAAATTATTAGACAAAATATGACGCATATTTTGTTTCTTAGCATTTGTCGAAGAATATCCCTGTTGGTGTCGTTGTTTTTAACTTCGAAACACCATATTCAACTCTCTTCTTTCCTTTTTCTTTCTTTGTTTTTTTCCTCCTAGGTGCAGAATCAGATAGATGAGCAGAAAAAAATGATGGCATCAACTGGTAGGGTTATGGATAAACCAAATCAAGATCAGCAGCAGCAGCAGCCACTCAATTGTCCTCGTTGTGATTCGACAAACACTAAGTTTTGTTACTACAATAACTACAGTTTGTCTCAGCCAAGACACTTCTGTAAAGCTTGTAAACGTTATTGGACTCGCGGCGGAACCCTAAGAAATGTTCCGGTTGGCGGTGGATGTCGGAAGAACAAGAGGGTAAAGCGACCAGCCTCCGCCGGTGATTCAACTACCTCCTCAGCTCCAACTGTCACTACAAACCCTACTGCTCAAGTTCAAACACAGATAGATCTTCCTTCAAACTCAAATAATCATATGAATCCTTTGCTTTATAATCTACCCTCTAATCATGTTGAGCTCAATCTTCCATATTCCAGCACCTTTTCAAACACAGCTTCTGGATTTAATCTTCAATCTCAGGTTAATGCTCTTGGGTTAGGGTTTTCATCTGGACTTTTTGTTAATAATGTTCACAGCAATGACTACAAGAACCGATTCAAGCAAATCCAAGATGTTATTACACCATCAAGTTCGATTATTTCTAGCAACCCTATCTTTGGATCTTCAACTTTCACTTCAACCTTTCATCAGCCAAAATTTATTAATTCAAGTGGTTCAAAGGATCATGCGCTAGCAGCTGCAGACAATCTGCAAGGTTTGATATCATACGAAGATCTGCAAATGCCTGGAAATGGTGGAAACAGCACAATGGTCAAAGAAGTGAAAATGGAAGGGACTCGAAACAGCTTATATAATTGGAATATTTCAAATCAAAATCAGATTGAACAAATAAATTCCTCCGATCCTTCTCTCTTATGGAACACAACTGGTGTTGGTGCTTGGCTTGACCCTTCAAATATGGGTTCTTCCGTTTCTTCCCTTATGTAGCAGAGGTGAAGAACCCGAAGTGCAGAAATAATCAACCACGCACCAAAAACTCGTTGATTGTGAGAATACTGAAGAATTTGAAAATCAAGAGTGGTAACTGATCCGCGCGTCAATCTTCATCATAAACTTCTTTTTCTTCCTTGATTGATTTACCTCTTTTCATTAGCTTTTGGGTCTTTTTAGGTGAATAAGTTTTTATTTCCTTTGTCTGAAAAAACTACCAAAAAAGAAACGGCAAATTTCAGTTTGGAGAAATTGATGAGAGGAGTTTGGATCGAGCGATCATGTCAGCTGCAAGAAGATTCAGCCTGAATATTTTAACTATAAAGGTTGAGAATAATCCATTTGCGCTGAGAGGAACCTCGGATCCAGATCTTCATTTCATTCACAAAGGTTTCATCATCAACATTGTCATTGGAAAGTTAGCTGAAGGAAAGTTCTTGTTCCAGTACTAGGTCGATTTTATATCTATATGCGTGTAAATATTTATGCATGACAATGCTTTTCTTGATGTATTTTGAGGATATTTGCATTAGGTTTTGGGCTGGGGGTTTTACTTAGAAGATTAGTCTCAAAATAGGAATCATTTTTCTTTTTTTGGTACTGTGAGCATAGAGGACAAGAATTTGGGTATATTGGTATAGAAGTGATGTTATTTCATTGTGGGTTACTGGGCTCAAAGTTTATTTGGTTATTCATGCCTAAATCTTGTTAATTTTAATTTTGTTCATCTTGGTGATGATTCTTGAGAAAGTTTGGCAAAGATACTTACTTTTTTTGGTAACAATTAACTGCATAGTTTTAGGACCTTTCCATTAATGTTGCATATTATTGACTTATTTTGTACATGCACATTATATGCTAGCCAAGTTGCACATTGTTGATTTCTTTCTACGTTGTACATGAATTTTTAGCCCTTGTTTGGTCCGATTAAAATCTGATTATAATCTAAATCAAAGTCAAACAATTGAACTTTGATTCGTGTGATGGAGACCTCACTAAACTTTAAAAATATTGTTGAAACATCATTAAACTTTGTCAAAATGCACTCAATCCAATATCACTAGTTGGGAGAATTATGTGAAAATTTGTGTCGCGTGTGTGTTGTGTCTATCACGAAAGTAGTTCCGTCCAAACCATGTACGATATTTTTACGAATGATGAATACAGAGAATTTTGACGAAGTTCAGTATTATTTCAACAACATTTAAAGTTTACTGAGGTTCCGTAACGCCACTGGAAGTTCAATTATTTTATGAACTACTACTAAATTTTCCTCTCCTCTCTTTTTTACTGATAATTTTGAATTATCTAGTCATTCTCGTCGAATATAAAAAATTTAACTAGAGTTTCTAGTTAATTTCGATATTTTATTCGTACTCGTCAACTTTCATACATTTGTCTAGAGAACATTAATAAAAGGTACTACAATCATTTTGCAAGATTTAATGACACATTTAACAAATTTTTTAGTGAGAAATAAATTCTACTTTTGCCAAAAAAAAGTAGACTAGTGAAAAACATTTCCCACTATTCAGCCTAAGTACAGTATGAAAAATTATTCTCCATTTCTTGACCTTCCACTTTTAATTCATGGAATCAAATCATTTTGTAAATGCAATGTCCTTTCTTCTTTCATTCTCAACTACAAAGTTCATGAACATGACAGGCTGATATTTGTCAATGGGGCTAGTCCCAGTTGCCTAAGTTACAATTTTAATTAATAAATTTATTCACTTCATGATTTTATTTTATTTTCTTTTTTGTTTAATAAGAAGGTTTGATGGATGAAAATAGGATCCGAAGACCAAACACTAGATATAACAAAGAAAATTTTCAGTCCCCAGTGTATCTTTATTAATGAATTGCATTATTATTCACACCCTTCTCCAAGCAAGCTCGGAGTACACAGAGTTTGTGAATTCATTTATTTATGAAAATTTTGCACATATACGAGAAAAAAAATTAATTGCCCTTCAATTGATAGGCATGTTGAAGAACCATTTCCCAACACAACTATACGCGCATTTGGAAGGAAAATGATGGATTGTCTTGTTCTCTAATTCTAAGATAGCCCAACGAAGAATTCACAGCCCAGACAAACAAGTGAAATCACAGAATGATCTGCGATATTAATATTATTCAAAAATGACGAAAAATAATCAAAAACTCAAATAATTATGTTTTAGATTTCAATCTAAGGTGATAATACATGTAAACTCAAACTGTAGTGTAGTATAGTTTGACCATGAGGACTTATTTCACAACTTTCTTAAGAAAATCTTCTGATAACCATGGTAAACATAAACAAAATATAGGATTTTGCGCCCCCGGCACATCCCAACTGGCAAAGGAATTGGTTCTTAGTTGCTGACAGTTCAGAGGTCGCGGGTTCGATTCTTGGGGCTTTTGGAAGGCGGACTCTCTCTTGGAATGCATGATTTATCTTGGAAGGCAGAAGTTCTCCTGAAAGGCAAGGTGCAACATATGTTGACTCGCTCGATATTTTGACAGATCAGTGGAGGGGCTCTTGGACCTTGGCCGTTTGAGACACATCCCGCGGTTTACCGGTCTGTGTCTTGAGGGGTCAAGGCGTAGACTCTAGGATTAGTCACCGAAAGTGGACACATTGGTATTAAAAAAAAATGTAGGATTTTGCTACTTTTACATCAAAATTGTACATAAGGAATTATATAATATGATTGAAGGAAAAATATTAAATGAAAAAGATAATTATGTTTTAAACTGATAAATGATAAAATATCACGTGCCATTATCTAATTCATTATATAATTCCTGATACATATGTAGCAAGATCTTAAAATATGAAAGGTAAAGATGAAGATTGCATCTAAATCTAAAACTCAGTGCAAAGTTTCTCATCTCATCTCTAAGCATTAGAGTAAAAAATAATTCACAAAATTATTAGAATGACTCGTGAGTATGTACACTCAATTATAGGCATAGCACAACACCAGTAGAAAGTAACCAAGTGCGGTGAGATGGTTCTCTGTGATTGGCCAATGAAATACAATCAATTACCGTAATTATTCAAACAGTAGACCCATTGACCAAATGATGTTTAAATTGAAGACCAATGGCATTCCGTCTAACCGAGACGTGGGACCCAATTTCGTGCATGCGATGGAATAATAGGGAAGTGTCGAAATCATGTATACATTAGTTGTGGCGTTAAAGGCAAACACTGGATAGTTCCCTCTATGCACTTGTCACCAATCCCTTACAAAAGGCGAAGGAGAAGTAAAGTGCAACATATATAAAATAATATCATTATTAATTTATTTTTTCTTGCTGGTGCAGCATCGTGTGATTTCTTCCCTCATTTAAAGTTGAAAGTGCAAGTTAAGATATACAACCTTTAATGGACAAAATTGTACTAAAAAACGTGTCATACGACTCCAAAATACTTATATTGTAAGAAAAAAGTATGAAGAATGTCGAGCACACCTTATATCTTTGGATGATGTCTAATATAATTAGTGTAATCTACAGTCTCATTGAAGATACTCTTCTCTCCCTCCTCTATTTTACTTGCCAGACGTATGACGATACTCATTGATAAACTAGATATGCTCTTAGAATGTAAAGAATATTCGGTGGACTCTTCCATAACAAGAATACTTGTATATGACTCAGAAATGAGTAACCATTTGTCCTCAATGTCGACTATAAATGTAGATTTGAAACATGTTAAGCACGTGTTAAACCATGATCTAATAATTTGATTTTTTAAAGACGATCACATGTATAATATATATTGTGTAAATATCCTCATTAGCGTGTAAGTATGAATCATTTTTTCTTATCGAACTTGAGCGTGCACAATTTCACCAAATAAGTAACAACGAGACTTCAATTTAGGATATTTGTTTGCTTTGAATCTTTGATGCTACTTACTAGGATATATAATTGTTTCGAATCTTTGATATCATATTGAACCATTTATCTAATATTTTAAATTGATAGAGATTGTCATATGATGGATTTTAGTTTCTTCCACGAATAGAGTAATTTCTCTCTCTATTTTCTTTACTTTTACCTCTTAAATTAAATATTTCTTCTCATATGCCCAGTGCTGACTGTGATTTTCAAATTAAAATATTCAATATCCTCAATGATGTGTAAGTATGATTTATTTTTCCTTGTCAAACTTGAGATGTGCACAATTTCACTACATGAGTAGCAGTGAAACTTGAATTCAGGATATTTATTTGCTTTGAATCTTTGATACCTTGTTGAGCATTTATTAGTTATTTTAAGTCGGTCGAGATTGTCACGTGTAAATTATTTAAATATAATCCTCAATGGTTATAATAGATGGATTTTAGTTCGGGTAATTATATTCACACAATAATTTTTATATCTGCACCACATTTTAATTACAAGAAAGGTTTCCAATATTTGCTCACTTTTTCTTTTATATCCTCAACTTTTTTTTTTGTTGCATTGTCATTCTTAACATTCAATTAATTAATATATTTTGTCTCTAATCCCGATTTTTATCCAAATATTCTACTAACGTGCATTGAAAAGATAGGCAAATGTTTTCTTTTTAGCTTTTGTATTAGTTATACAAGAGAAAAATATGTACTTTTGGCCCAAATAAAAAACCGTCTCTATAGAAAAGATTTAAAAATTAATAGAGAGTTGATAATAAAAAGGATTTTTGTAGAAAAAAAAATTGACAAAATAAGTGTAAAAAAAATTAGGGATATTTATTGTAATTAACAAAAATTGTGCTGTGAATATATTTACCCTTTTAGTTTCTCCCATGAGTTGAGTAATTTCTCTCTCTATTTTCTTTACTTTTATCCTCTTAAATATTTCTTCTCATATGCCCAAATATAATAAATACGGTGCTGACTGTGAATTAATATTTCCAAATTTAAAGATCACTAGTAAAATAAATTATAAATAGTTTAATTATGAATGTGGTTTAGGTTTGACATCTTGCAATGGTTATGGTGGCCACTATATTCTCCTCGTAGACCAAAATCACTTACCATTCTTAACGAATGCTCGCATAAATTTTTTCAAGCACGCTATACAACTTGTCAGATCAGAATATAATATTTCAAATTACATATTTTTTTAGGGTGTGTTCGATCGTATTTAAAATCAAATTAAAATTGAAAATATAACCGTTATTGGATCCCAATCATTTAATAAAAGTCAACAAGAACGGTTAATTTTTCAATTTTAATCCGATTTTAATCTCTACCGAACACACCCTTAATAAAATAATTTTACACATAAATTCGATTTTTTCAACCATAAATTCTCAATAATAATAATACTAATAACTTTTTACAAAATTTATTTCTAAAAATATGGGGTTGTTAATACAAATCACTTTATGAAATAAACCGTGAATATTTTAAGCGATCTAATGACACATATATATATATATATTTAGGACGTGTTCGGTAAAGATTAAAATCGGATTAAAATTAAAAAATTAGTCATTATTGTTGACTTTTATTAGACGATTGACATTTTTAATTAGCTTTTAAGAATGATCAAACATGCTTATATATATAACACATCATACAACAACATCATACACGTGCATGGTCCGATCCAAAATGAATTTAAAATAGTTTTACTTAGTTTGATGTTAATTTCAAACACAACTTTATCCATATCAATAGTACAAACCTCTTTATCTAGCTTAATTCGAGCATTTATTAATATATTTTTTCCCTATTTGTTAATCCTCTGAACGATAAAAAAAAATAAAAATAAAAATGAAAACCTTATATCCAAGGGGCATGCAATTTATTGCCAACTAATACTTGACGTAATATTTTTCCAAATAATACTACTCACTACAATTTTGCCAATCATGCACGTTCTTATGTCAGTCTAATTTTTACACCGTACAATTAATTAAGCAAGTTTCTTACTTTTTTACGAGCAAATGAAAATAATTCTGTCTTTTGAATAGAAACGAATAAAATTAGCAAAAGCACATAAATAAAATAAGTCGATCAAAAGTTTGAAACCAAAATCATATACCCGAAAACCCAATATTCAATCACAAAAAGGAGATAATAAAAAGCAGAGATAAGAAATTTGTATGCAGAAGGAGCAAAGAAAAATTCTACAAGTTTTAGCAATGATCACTGATCAGGCCATGGATTTGGGTTGACGGATGACCCACCTCCGTCGCTGCCAGAAGTGGCGTTATTCCAGAAATTAGGGCTTGGGGCTGAAGAGGGGGCGAAGATTTGAGTCCAAGATTCCAATGTCCTCTGCGCTGGAACTAATTCGTTCTGCAGTTGGAATTGGGACGATTGAGAGTCCACAGATGGAAAATTCAACCCCGGGAAATCTGCCATTTTTGCACCACCAAGTTGGTCGCCAGAGACGTCACCCATATTGACTGGTTGCATGGACAAAAAAGAACCACCAGAATAGAAAGAACCTATTGGTGAAATCACGAGCGGCAAACTCCTTGAGGATTGATTAACGGGTAATAACCCAGAATTACCCGAAATCAGAGCCCCCATAGTAGTTAAATTCTGTGACACGTGCAGTTGTGATGGAAGTGGTAGTGTTAGAGGTTGAGTTCTTGAATTCTCACTATCATTTGAAGACGTTGAGGTTTTGGGTCGCTTACCCTTCCTCCGGCATCCACCGCCGATGGGTACATTTCTCAAGGTTCCTCCCTGAGTCCAGTACCTTCTGCAACTTTTGCAATAGTATCGGGGTTGAGAGAGGCTGTAGTTGTTATAATAGCAAAATTTGATGTTCACAGAATCGCACCGTGGACACTTTTGTGGAAGTGGCGGATGCGGAGGCGCCGGTTGATTATGATTTTGATGCACTTGACCCTGATCAGGCGGCTGCAAACGGCGGTGGTCTTGCTGCCGATTCGTATCACCCTGTCCTCCTCTCCCTTCCTCCATATTTTCTTTTCTTGTGTGTATATATTATAAAATCTAGTACCAGGAGATAAACATATTTATGTGGTGTGTGGACAGGTAAGAAGGAGATTTCTGGCTTGCAAGGTGGCGGCAAAGCGCAGCCCGGCACGGTGGTTGGGCAGTAGACTAAGTGGTTGTTGTATCAGATTTGGCTTTTGTCTTTGTCTATAGCAATATATTGGTACTTGCCACTGTCTTCATCCCACATTTATTCTCGCACTTCATTCTCTTATATTTTTTTATTATTACAATATTCTTTTGGCATCAATTTGGGGGTCAGTTGGACGCCCACCTGGCCACTCTTGGTAATTCGAATACAATAATTTCCTCTTACTTAATATGTACGACTCGGATTGGGAATGAATTTGGTCGGGTCGGGTCGGGTCGGATCGATTTTTATTTCAATCCAAACTCAACTCAACGTGATCGGTTTGATCAAAATTTAATCAAATCCAACCCGTATAAATGTTGAAATCCAACTCATCTCAACCCAATCAAATATCGATCAGATTGGATTGGGTTGATCGGTTTGTGACGACTTGTCAACAAAAATTAAAGTCATCAAATTTTCTATCATACTAAATTCGAATAGACAAGATTAAATAGTAAGTAAATAAATAAAATAAATAAATAAAATTATCTATTATCTTATTCAATCATAATTAACTGAGTTTACAAAGAACAAAGTGCATTTAATATAAGGTGGAAAACTTATACTACATTTATTGTGAGAAGGATAGAAAGCTCCTTTAAAATGTACCAAAATAATTACAATTACACTATCAACTCATACTTTTTAGGTTCTTTTTACTTTTTAGACATTTTTTTTTAAAAAGTAGGCGAGTCGGGTTGGGCGTGTTTATTTAGTTTTCATAAGTTAACTCATAACACGATCCACCTCCACAGCCACCTACCCAATCTGTGTAAAAACAACAAAAAAATCAACCCAAACCAATTGGGTTGGTTCGGTTTGA
>CAIGRL010304096.1:0-13060 GCA_903798325.1 Fraxinus xanthoxyloides
GTTAAATGATTGATATTAATAATTGTTTTAAATAACTAAATAATAGTTTTAAACTTGACTTCAAATGATGATTCTACATGTTTGGGTGTTTAGTTCTAACTTTCGGGTGATATTTTAAAATTTACCAATTAAAAAATTCATATTTTAAGAGATCTCAAGTTTCATTTATTGTTCGAATTTTCTTGATTTTCGAATTCGCAAGATTGAAATGCTTTGTCAAAAATATCTAAGTTGTCTAAGAAAAGTTTGCACGTTATTCAAATTAACAAGATGAAAAACAATATTTCAAACATTTCCAAATTTAATAATATTCTATTTTCTAGAAACTTCTACTTCGAGAAAACCCTATTTAAGAATATGTCTAATAAAAAAAAGGTATTTTCATAAATTTTAGAAGTTCAAGGATAATGTAAAAATTTTAAAGTTTTAAACATATAATGTTATAAAAAATCCTTGGCACGTGGCGCTCACTATTCGATTATGAAATGAAATTTTTTTCCTAGCATGATTATGAGTCATCTTCCTACATGTTATGAAATGTATATGTTTACCATTGTCACTCAAAAAATATAAAAAATTAAGCATAATTAAAGTTATATATGTCACATGATTAGGACTTGGAAAACAACTAGGATGACAGGGAATAACCAAACACACCTACAACCTGCTCAAATTGCTATTGAAAACTGCATAAATTAGAAGTGGGAAGCAAGGAAAATCCTTCTGATTTTATGAAGGGACTATCCTTTCAATATACCAACTTATAAGCACTATGTTACCTCAATGGAGAGACGTGACTTACTTTGTGAGGATATGGATTATGAGCTATATGTGCCTGAAGATTGGGACAAGATTGATTTTAAATGATACTGTGAGGATATCATAATCTTATGGAACCACAGACAGCAGGATCTTGTGCCTAAGCATGTACATATCCCTAAGCCAGAGCCTGAATTAGACCTAGGAGGGGAGCCTGAGTCAAAACCAGATGAGAAACTCAAACCAGGGCTGAAGGAAGACATCGAGCAAGAAATCAAGCTACAAAAGGTCATCAATTTGGTTATGGATTCTGAACCCAAGTCATGCGTTACTTCTGATGACGAGACTCTACCATAGAAGATTTCTATGATTTATAGAAAATTTGAAGTAAATGATAGTTTCGTTGTTTATGATTTTTTATTTTTATTTTTCCGAAAACAAAAAGTACGTGTAAAGAATTATTTTAATTACACATTTTTTTGTTATCCAATATTTCTAACATAATTTTTTATTTGTGTTAAGAAAATATCGAGACAGCAACAAAACCAAGCTATGATTATCAAGGATTTGTTGAGAGCTGTACAAGATCTAGGTAGACAACAAGCACAAGTTAGTCTCTAGAATGCAGATACTTGCAATACCAACTCCATCGTTGAACAGTTCTACCGTTACAATCTCCAAACCTTCGATGGCAAGGTAGACTTGTTGGTAGTGGAAGAATGAATAAGAAGAATGGAGAGAACCTTCAAACATCTTTCATTTACGAATGTTAAAAAAAGTATTATGTGTAGAATTCTTATTGGTCGATGCAGTAGGCCATGGTGGGAGTCAACTTTGCTCATTAGAACCGAAGCACAACAACGTGCTCTGACTTGGATACAACTTAAAGAAGTGATGGAAAAATACTTCCCGCAAGCCCTGAGTGATTAAAGGGAGGTAGAATATCTTCAACTTAAACAAGGAAAGATGAAGCGTGAGGAATATGGGAGAAAGTTCGAACAACTCTATAAGTATGCACCCCATCTAGTAGACACAGAGGCAAATAAAACGAGGAGGTTCGAACTGGGATTGCGTCCTGAGATTGGTGGAATAATGGCATCCCACCAATTCACCACTTATAGTCGGGTATTGCAAACATCCCAGACAATCTCAAATAGGTTAGACATTGACCAAACTTCTGAGTAAGGGGCCGAGCAATAGGATGCATAGGGTTGAATGTCTGTTTAGGAGACATATGTGCTATCAATGCGGCAAAACAAGTCATATTTCCAAAAACTGCAAAGAAGAACCTTCGAAGAAGAACGATAAGCAAGAAAAGAAGGTTAAAACTCGAGTTTTTACTTTAATTCAGGAACGCACAATAGAGGACCCCGAACGTAGGAAATTTCAAGAATGAAATTCTTTTAAGGAGATGAGATTGTGACGCCCCCAAAAAAATTATAGAAATAAAATTTATTTGTTCTATATGCAATTTTTTTAGTTGAGGGACTTAAAGTGAAATAAGAAAAATTCAATTTTATTTTAACTAAAAAAATTTAGATTTTGATAGAGCGAGTTTTAGTATATCAATATTGGATTCGTTGGATAATTCTTATTAAATGAAGCATCATGGAGTCGAGACAAAGTCAATTTGGATTAGATCAAACCAATTTCGAGTGATCAAAGAGTAATAAATGAATGCATCTTAAGGGATTAATTCATTTGTTAGTAATTAGACATCACTTTACCCCAGAATTTGTTTTACTCGGTTAGTTTAGTTAAAGTAGAATTTTAAGTCTTAATCATAATTAAGCAAAAATATTTTAGTGGTTAAGACCTAATGTAAATCTCTCCCATTTGCTAATCCAATAGAAGCCGTCCACCATCTACTCTCAATTTGTGATAAAATCAAAGATAATAAAATACTATTTTTGTAGGAATCCAATAAGCGTTAGATTTTTTTTAATTGTTTGTTTGTATATAAAAAAAAAGGGCATCATATCTAATGCAATTAGGAGTCCGACTTATCCTAACATCTCCACTACCTTATCTTATATTGGGATTAAATCAAATCAATTTTGATTAAGATAAAACTTATCAATAACTCTAGCCTAAACCTACATATAGCTCACGGGTTCCGAAGCACTTACCTACAAAAAATTTCAGAAAGCTTTTATCTAAAGAAAATAAAAGGATTTCAAAGAATGTTTATTTTGAAATCAGAAAACGGGGAGCAAATTTGCACTAATTTTTTTTAAAAAAATTATCAAAACATATGCTTACCCATATTCACCGACAGCGATTTCGAGAAAATTATTTGGAATGTGCATTCATATTTCATTCAAAAATTCATTTTATTTATCAAGGTAAGATACTTTTGTGCAAATTGTTCGTTTCCTTATGCTTTTATATTCTGTAATTTATACGTGAATTGTCAGTGGGATTTCGGGTTCTTTATTAAGGGATATGAAATCCTTTGAAAATTTAAGTTGACCTAAGATGGGTGTGTCTATTGGTCACCGATATACTCCATGAGAGAATAGTGGTATAAAGTTTTTATTTTAGTATTATATAATTGTGTATGAAAACTGCAAGTATCTTATTGGGTCTTTTTAAATACTCACTTTTATAAAATTTTACTAGTTACATCAGACGATTTGGATTTGTGGTGGGATAATGATGCGAAATTAAAGTTTTTGTAACACTCCACTGTATATAAAATTTTGGAGTGTCACAGTTCGTGTACGAGCAGGAGATGTTTGAAGAAAATAGATCACCCATGTGTGTTGATCAAACCCAGTTTGCATGAAATATATTTTTGGAGGGAGGAGTTGAATTTTAATCTTGAATTTCAAGCTTCCACCATCTATAACCTCGACGCAACTTCGTGTACATTGGGACACATGAAAACAATGCGAAATTCGAGTGTCTTCAAAGAGTGAAAAGTAAATGAGTGTGGAGGTTTGATTTTCAAAATATAACATCTCAAATTGAGTTTTTGGATTGTGAACATCAAACACATTCTTTGGTGTTCAAGTTTCTGACCAATAAGTAGGTGCAAGACGGTGTGGAAAGCAAGAAATCAAAAGGCAAGTGATGCAACCTCGTTTTGGTGATTTCAAGTAACTTTTACTATTGGAATTCGGTTACAAGCATGCAAGCAAGTTTTATAGATACCAAAGGTTTTAAAGATTTACTCAAGGAGATGTAGAGAGGTGACATAGGTCCTTTGTTAGCTGTTTGGCTAGTTTGATCGGCGCCTTCTGAGGAGGATGTTGACTTGAGCCGATATAATATTTTTCATTCTTCATGTATAGTTCCGAGCAAGGTAAGTTCATAATGGATTTGGGCTTGTAGTTGTTAAAATGTGATCACTTTTGAAGCAGTTCAAAAATTAGGCATTTCTACTAAACACCATCCTAAATCGTATAAACTTGCAGTGGTTGAAGTGGGGATCAGAATTTGTTGTACATCAACAGATTTTGGTCACTTTATTGGTAGGGCAGTCATATCATGGTGTGTGGTGGACGAGTGCGTTTTACTCAACAGTTTTTTTCCCTTTCTAACTTGAATTATGAGATAGATATTACAAGTAGTGAACGTTTTTAATGTGTTTATTAGTGTTGTTTTGTAGAACTGGTGAGATGACGCAAACTAGTGTACGAAAAAGGACAATGCTATTGGCATGGTAACAAAAAGGGCAAAATAGTCAAATTGGAGTATCAAGGAAAGAAGAGTGGCACCTCAGCACCACAAAAGCCACACATCAGAGGTGTGGCGCCACCGTGCCACAGGGTTTTTTTACATGAGCCATCGCACTGTAGACGCAAGGCTATCTTTTTTTTTTGGGCCAACTTTTGGGCCCACAAGGTACCCTTCATTCAAACGTGGGAATGAGTATAAAGAGAAGTTACTTGGCACTTTTTAGGGATTTGACACATTGAGAGAAAGAGAATACAACTAAAAATTGAAGACACAATTTAAGGGATAAAAATATTAAGAAACTCAAGATTTTAAGTATTGATTGGAAAAAGAAAAAGATTTTGGTGCAAGATTAATTTCTTTTTCTACATCTTTATTCAAAATCCAGCGATATATTCAATAACAAATTCTTATTTTTCTTCTTCCATTATTATGAGTAGCTAAATTTTATATTATGGCGAACAACGTAATCTACTTGATAACATTTATTTCTTTTATTCAAGATTCTTGTTAATTTATTATACATGTGTTGATTGTACTATGAATTTAATGCATTAAATTAATAGATCATTAATTTGATATTTTTATAAATCTTTTATGAAGTGACCGGTGAGTTTGAGATGTAGACCATATAATAAAATCCAGTATATTAGTATAATGTGTAGAGGTTCTATATTAAATATTGCGAACATCATATGAGTTTTTAGAACTAATATTTAATTTAACTAAGGTAAATTCACATAGAAATATGAGATTGAATTAGTTAAATAAGTTCCGTGAGAACTCGAGAGGGATAAATTGAATACAATAGAAGAATTCGATCGAATACTGCTTTAGACTCTTGAATCTTGAATTAAGACTTAAAGTTGATCAACAGGCGAAATTGTTTTACACTAATATCCATCCATTATTTGAATTCTCAATCAATTTTTGTATGCATTTTAATTAATTTCAATTGTTTGAATAAAAAATTCACAACACCATATAATTATTTGTTTACTTTCATCAAATAGGAGTTAAAAGAATCTAATTAAGCTCTAACGTATAGTTCTCGTGGGAACAGTAATCCGAACTCAAAAGTCCACTGTATTACTTGTTACAATATATCATACACTTGCAATACAAAAAACGCAACAAGTTTTATGCACAATTGCAGAGGATTATTTACTTATAGTCTTAATTTGTTTTATTTTTAATTTTTATTTGATTTGTTTATTTTTTTATTAACGTATAAAATATGTTTGTTGTATGCTTCATACCCAAGGTAACGATCTTGAACGTACTTTCAAACGAAGACGCAAGGACCACAAATAAAAACAAATACAACAACATCAAATGGCCAACGATCAAAATATCCTTATTCCCATACAACCAATTGGACAAGTTCTCAAGGTATCACTATATCAGCAACATGAACGAGTGGAAATAAATGAAGTGGACTTGCCAGTTTCAATGTTCTTGAAGCTCATAGCAACACTCGCGCACTCCAGTATAGTATATCCAAATTTTGGGGTAGACAACTTTCAAATAAGGGAAGATTGGATTAACTTTACCAGTAACACTCTCCAATTTATGGTTTAGCTCATGAAAATCCGAACACACATATCTCCAGATTCCTAAAAAATTGTCAAAATTTTCCTGCCCTGGGGGTCAATGAAGACCCAATCAAGCTGTGGTTATCCCTACACATTGCAAGATTCTACATTGGAATGGTTAAATGTTGAACCCTATGGAAGTATTACTACATAGGAGGAATTAAGAAGAAAATTCTACAACAAATTTTCTCACCGGTAAAAGTAGAAAAAATCAGATTGAAAATTCAACTTTTCCAATAGAAAGATGGGGAGAGCTATTATGACACATGGAACAAATTCAAGGTGTTAATGAGAAAGTGTCCAAATCATGGGATCACCATAGGTAATCAAATGCAATATTTCTACATCGGACTATCACCATTGTCAAAATCTCAGGTGGATTTCTCTACCTGTGGATCAATCATTGCAAAATTCGTACAACAATGCATGGATTTGATTAAGTTAATTGTTACGACACATTCAATATTTTCATTAGAAAGAGTGGTACCATAGAAAGCGGCTGAAATTTATGAACTAGATGGCACAACATCTACCAACGCATAGATAGCAGCTTTGACAAAACATGTAGATTTATTAGTGAAAGCACAAACACAAGGAGCACATATGGTGATAACCAATCCAGTATGTGAAAATTGTGGAGCTAATAATCTCACGAAAAATTGCTTGTCTACGGATTTTCCTGAAAAATAAGTAAATTTCATTTAAAGTGGTTCCCTCAATTTCAACCCATATGGACAAATATATATAACCCAAGTTGGAGACAACATCTAGACTTCAGATGGTCAGATAATCAGCAAAGGAATTGTTCAAATAATACCCAACAAGAGAAAAAATAAAGTTTGGCAGAGATGTTCAATCAATATATGCAAAAGATAGACAAGGTGTTCCAGCAAATTGACAAGAACTTTCAGAATCAGCAAGCATCTATCAAGAAACTGGAGACACAAATTGATTAGATAGCTCAACAGCTTACAAAACTCCCACAATGGATATTCCAGGCAATACAATGATAAATCTAAATGAGCAAATGTACGATATAACAACTAGAAGTGGAGTACAACTGCCAGAGATACATGTGAAACGACTAGACAAAAATGAAAATGAGGTAGAAGTTGAAGAAGTTGATAAGAAGAAAAATATGTACCAATTGCAAAAGACAATGAAGACAGAAAAGAAACATTCACATTTAGAGCACCAAGTCACATCGAGGCTTATGTGCCACTATTTAACGTAGAAGTCGGGCCTCGCTAAAAATTAAAAGATGGTTCAGACGATTGTGTAAGGAACAGACTTCTTAAGACAAAGTTCCAACGAATTTTGCTTTATTTATGAAGATTACACAATTCACGAGAAGTGGAAACGCCTCCAATGGGCGCAAGCACACAAAGTAATTGAAAGTTTTGCAAGGAAAATTAAAAGAAAATGAAATTACATATTCTCTGTTCGAGAGTGATTTGATTCGGGATCTTTTCTTCTATGTTTTCTCTTTTCTTTTATACTCATTTGGCAAAGAATCGTTTGAAAACTGCCCTTTACTCTGTAACTGCCCACTTTCTCCATAATGGATAACTTGGTCAAGAAATTACCGTCTTCAACTGCTGCCATTAATCCCATTACTTAAATGCTTGCCTTCGAGATTCTTGGATCGTGGAATGGATAAGATTGTTTATTAATTGTTTTAATAACCGTTGCTTTACTTCTGCCCAGCTATTGGGCATATTACGGGCCTGGGTGATAATGATACTATACTCGAGCAGGATTGGTTGAAGATGGGCCTATCCTTCGAATTTCCTAACTGGGCTCCATTCTTTGGACCATTTTAATTGGGCCATTTTTCTATGTCAACAATTACCCCCCAATATGGTGAAATTATTATCGATTATTAATTTTATGCTATATTCATCTTCTACACTCTTCCGCTACACCTGAAGTCCAAAAAAGTGCGGAAAACTCCCATCATTACTTTGTTTGGACTTTTTACATCCCAAAAGGTGTAATATTACGCAACTCTTATAAACCAAAGAACACGCCATTTTATTGCGCCATTGCACCCACGTCTGCATTACCACGTTTTATTTTGCATATAAAAATTATTGTTCACCTTCTCGCTTCTCTGCATACTTACACTCCCAAAAACCCTTGAGAAGCAAATGGCGACCTCTAAGAACTCTTCAGATAACTTCCTCAGTTTCAAAGATTTCCAATAGCTACTCACAAGACCATATGTAAATCCCGTGCTTTCACCAGCCAATCCTGATCTCAACGAGTTTTTCCTGGCCCATCATTTAATGATGCTGATTTTGTGGGGCAAGCCACGGTGGGCTAGTTGTTCCTTTGCACTCAAAATCCTTCTTTTCTAAATCCTTTTCCATAAAAGCCAATCCGTGAACGAGGTATCCGTACTTGGCCCAAAATTGATAATACCTTCATTTTTGGCATGCACTTATGGTAAATAATTCCCCACCAAAGCAATTTTTTATCGCACTAGGATTTCTGATTTATTAGAAATCGCTCTCCGCTCCTCGATATACGACCATGTTCTTTTCCCTATCACTTTAAGTTTTTTATCTTCAGAATATAATACTTTTATTTTCCCACTTAGCCCAATGTCCATCACTCTAAGGGATGTTGGAGCCTTAGTTAACCTTCCACCTCTACCATTTCTCCCACCCTTTTGGTCACTGCTACTGCCCTAAAATTTGAAAAGAAATTCACTGATTCCTATTCGGGCATGCAAGAACTTTGTAACCATACCATTGCTGAGCCTACCCACGCTGAGTGTGTTGCCTTTCTACAAGTCTGGCTTTGCAAATATGTTCTTTGTGTGCCCAACATGAAACCTTCTATGGCTTACTTGCCCATAGCGCATGAACTAGTGCGTGGTAAGTCTCTGAACCTTTTTCATTACTCTTAGCTGCCTTTTATAGAGGCGTGGCTTTCCTTCAATTCCAGTTCCGGAATGGTGCATCTCCTACAATCAGCGGGCTTCTTTGGTTCGCTCAGTTGTTATTGAGAACATATTTTCGACAACTTGGTGCTCCATTAATCCCTCCTAGATCGATTAGTTGTTATGAGCCCTGTAAATATGTCTAATAGGGATGTTTTCATATTCTTTTATACCTTAAATTCAACTCTTTCTTTCTTTCCTTTTTCTGTTCACCTAGTCCCAAGTTATGTACGACCTCCTTCCACTAAAATGATGTGAGCACCTTTTTGCCCATTTAGGTTCAATATTTGGTTGAGAAGGAATTGTTCCATGACCTTTTGATTGGGACAAATGCCAAGGCAGAGGTTGAGGTACATGCTCCCCAATTTGTTGCCCACCAGCTTGGTTTCGCTGAACGTGGCATGTTCCTCCTTGTTTTTCCAAGAATTTAACTGAACGCTTCCATACCATCAGTGAAGCATAGGTACAGGCCATCGTGACAAATGGCTTCTCTTTAGCCCCTTTCAATCCTACTTCTATTATCCACTTACTTTTTGAGCAATTCTGGCCATTAGTGAAGCGTAGGTTATTCACAACTTATGCCAACCACACTTTTCATTTGTTGGAAAGGCTAGGGGCTTCTTCTGTCTCTCCCATTCTAGCCATTCTTCTAGCTGCCAAAATCTTGGTTCTCCTTCAAATTCCCATCCGAATTGCATTAAACGCTCTACAATGAATCCTATTCCATTTGGCTCTTCATCTGCTCAAACTGGGATAATTAAAGATGTTTCCAACCATAAACGGCTAGCTTCAGCTTTGCCAAGCTTACCCAATGATGAGGATGATGATGATGATACCCCTCTCGTCATCAGGAGGAAGGTATTTGAATATGTGTTTTCATGTAGAATTTGTTCATTTATGAAAAATCCTTTATATGTTAACGTTTTACCTGAATTTTTCAGAAGAGTTCAATTTTTCCTTTGAAGACTCTGCCCGCACCGGTCCTTGTTCGAACACCTTCCCTTAAAGCTTCTCCGTCCAAGTTATCCGAAGAGGGGACTTTACCTACAGGCCAAGAGTTTTTGATCGCACAGTCGATTGGAAAACTTCCATCTTCTCAGGGCGTTGACCCCCCATGCACCGAACCAGAAGGTAATACATATTTTATGACCTTTTTCCTTATTCACATTGTTGGCCTATAACTCATTATTGCTTGCTTTTAGCAGAAATTCCCGTAAATCTGCCCACCATGGAAGAATCTGCTAGTTTAGATAAAGGAAAGTCCCCATTGGTGGTTGGATTAACCATTGATGTGCCCCAAGCTTCCAAAGCTGCTGATGAGGTAGCCTCTATTTCATCTTTCATCTTTACTTTGTTTACTGTAACAAAAATACTAACTACTTGCATTTTCTTTGCAGGACGCTGATGCTATCTTATGCTTTATTCAGGACTTGTTCACTTCTTGGGAACAAGCCAAGAGCTACCTCTCGTTCTTCTTCAGGCAGTCGTCCTTCTGCTTCATTTGCTATATTCTCGGAAGAAAATATGAATGTTTTCAAGTAATCAGTGCTTTAGTATATTTCCTTCATGGATATAGACATCAACAGGGCCAATGCTTCAAGCCAAAGAAATAAGTTTGAGTATTTAAGTACAAAAATAGCTCAAGCACTTAGGCTTCTTTCGCTTAAAATTTCGTCTGATTTTAAGCTGACTTTGAAGATTATCCATTCAAAGATCAGTTCTTTGATGGCCAAAAATGTCAAGTTGAAAGCCAAGAAGACTCAGTACATTCTTGCTATAAATGAAAAATAGTCTTTGCTTCAAGAGATTGAGAAGGCCAAGATCAATCTGAACGAGCTTTCTTCTTAGGTTGTGGTTGAAGACTCCTTGACGATGAGTCTAGCTGCATAGATGAAGGAGCTTCAGGCAAAGATGGATGACTGCAAGGCTAGGTTAGCCGCAAGAAGCGTACTGCTTCCCAAGAAGTTGAGCGAAACAAGTC
Source organism: Fraxinus xanthoxyloides (assembly GCA_903798325.1). Lineage (NCBI taxonomy): Eukaryota > Viridiplantae > Streptophyta > Magnoliopsida > Lamiales > Oleaceae > Fraxinus > Fraxinus xanthoxyloides. Next base: position 10,964 of record CAIGRL010304096.1, read on the forward strand.
TTTGGTTGAGCGTTACTCAAAGCTGGAAGTTGATGAGGACCTAATGACTGAGCTATCTACTGCTTCCACTGAACAGGGTGATGAATGGGGAAAACTTAGAAAACAGATGCGTTCTCTTTGGGGCAAGTTGTAATGAAAATTTTGACTTGTTCTTGNGGCCAAGATCAATCTGAACGAGCTTTCTTCTTAGGTTGTGGTTGAAGACTCCTTGACGATGAGTCTAGCTGCATAGATGAAGGAGCTTCAGGCAAAGATGGATGACTGCAAGGCTAGGTTAGCCGCAAGAAGCGTACTGCTTCCCAAGAAGTTGAGCGAAACAAGTCTTTGGTTGAGCGTTACTCAAAGCTGGAAGTTGATGAGGACCTAATGACTGAGCTATCTACTGCTTCCACTGAACAGGGTGATGAATGGGGAAAACTTAGAAAACAGATGCGTTCTCTTTGGGGCAAGTTGTAATGAAAATTTTGACTTGTTCTTGTAATTTTATAATGGCGACCATTGTTTGGCTAGAAATGTATTGGCAGCCAATTTTATCAATGGAAAAGTCATTTTATTCATTTGTGTGATGTCTTTTGCATTGATTCTAAAACAGTATAATTGACGTTTTCTTTAACCGTCAATACTCCCCCAAAAATTTAATTACTAACTTTGTGTCATATTCATGCACATTTCCCCTTATGAAATCTTTGAATGGAACGAGACTTTTGATATTCCATCTCCTATTTAAGATCTGGACCTTCAATTTCGGTTACTACGTATGTATCTTGCCATTCGTATTTCGTCCCTTCGCCTTCAAACCTCTATAGAGCTGCGTGTCATTATACATTCGTCTGCCTTCATCCTTATTTACTTTGCCATCATTTAGTATTCAAAATGATTGATCTTCCATGTCCAAAAGATCAGTTATTTCCTCTTTCAGTCGAAATGGATCTTTCTTTTTCCAATTTCACCATATGTCTTGATATTTTCATTGGTATGGGAGGCATAGGAAACATCTCTTCAGGTGAAGTTCTTCTCAGTACCCTCTCTGTTCATGATCTCCAGATGGAGTTCTTGATGTGAAGTAACTATTTGTTGAGAGTGCTTCTTTGCCCATTTGCCTATTATTGCAGCGATACATTTAGGAAGGCAATGAAGGCCAATTTACTCTTTTCTGTAGTAGTTGATAGAAGAACAATGATAGCCTTCTTCCAATTGCGGCCATTAGGCCATTTGTATTTTGTATCCATTGGTTTGTAAGACGTGCTTGATAATGAAAGATTTACTTCAGCGTATTTCGCCCTTATTTTATTTAAACGTAATCGTCCAACTTGCTTTACTTGTTTTGATGACATGGTGTGTGCCGGCATCTTGATTTTACTTTATAAGATTTCCTTATATCTGTTCGCTTTCCCATGTGGAAGGAACATACTTCTTTAAGTATTTATCATTGATAAACCTTATGTACTTTGTGCCATCTAAATCCTCTAAATGGTACGCTCCATTAGGCAACAAACTTTTCACTTTATATGCTCCCTCCTAATTGGGTGACCATTTGCCATACTTTAGATCTTTGCTATCCAACGGGAATATCGTCTTCCAAACTAAATCATCCAGGCTAAAGGACTTGGCTACCACTTTTTTGTTATAGAACTTAGTCATTGTTCTCTTTTGAATCAGCAATCTATCTAGGACGTCCAACTTTAACTCGTCCAACTCTAACAAATTTTGAGCTAGTGATTCTACATACTCGCCATCACTTAAATTACTTTGCAAGCCTACTCTAATTGACTGTACATTGATCTCCATAGGAAACATAGCTTCTTGTCCATAAGTAAGTTGAAAATGAGTTACTTTGATATTTGAGCGTGGTGATGCCATGTACGTCCACAAAGCTTTATTTAAACAATCATGTCAATTTTTGGCATTTTCATTTATCATCTTCCTTATGATGGTCTTTAGAATCTTATTACAAAATTCTGCTTGTCCATTAGATTGAGCGTAATAAGGTGTGGAATTTACTAGTTTAACTCCAAACTCGCTCAAGAATTCCTTTACTTGATCCCCATTTAAAGAAGTTATGTGATTTCTGTGATCTATCATTAAAGTTTGTGGTAT